>JAOXYD010229920.1:0-18080 GCA_028565735.1 Pinacopodium congolense
GGCAAAACACAAATTGACTTTTAAATTAACGCAAACACACATTACTTAAACTATTATTTAATTAACTTAAAACTTAACTAATCAAAACTTAAAATAACTTTCTAAATAAAAATTCTAGTAAATATAAATTAAATAAAAACTGAACATAAATAAATTAAAACCTAAGTAATAATCAAGATATAAAGCATAACTAAAATAAAAACATGAAAAGAAATTTAATTTAAATTTGCTAAAAACAAAATTAATAAATAAGCAAACAAATGTTATAAAATAAGAAGGAATAAAGCAATAACTTAGAACTAAAATAAAGTATTAGGTCATGATAAAAAAAAACTAAGCAATTGAAAAATTAAAAAAAATGATAAATGCAGACAAGAAACAAAATAAAGGAGAGCTAGAGACGAGTATATAGGATAAAAGCAATTGATGCACAGTGTTTAATTGAAATTAAACTCCTAAAGGACAAAGAGACATGATGCTAGGTGCTTCTCTTGGAATCGTGAAAGCTGGAGTTGGTCGTCACCTTAAGTTAGCAGCTCCACGCCAAGACCCATAAGTAGCCCACCATTCATCCCACTTTTGCCAAAAACTCCAAGTCAGGACAACAGTCACTCCACAATAGCTCCAAGCCAGGACAATAACCACTCCTGGATAGCAACCACTCCATTCGTCCGCTCCTACCAGCAACTCCAAGCCAGTAGCCACTCACCAGCAACTCCCACTCGTTCGCTTATCGCTTTGTTTTTCCTGGGGTTCTGTGTAATAATTCAGCCAAAAACTCCCAACTCCTTATGTTTGTCGAATTTTCTTGTAGCCTGCCCCCTCTCCTGATGCTTGTCATTTTGTTTAATGGAAAAGTGCGAGCTTAAACGCTAAGCAAGCTGCGTTTTGGCAGCTTTCTTTTCAACTGATTTTTTTTCTTTTTTCTTTTTTTAAATTAATATAATCTTTGACTTTTGCTCAAATTTCATTAAATTTGTCATGCTTTGACTCAAAATTTGTGCTAAGGCAATAAACCTGTCATTAAACACAATATAACACAAATTGAGTATTCAAAGAATAAAATATGATTGAAATGACATTAAAAAGCATATGAAAATTTAATAAATTTCAATCTTATCAAAATTCCTAGTTCTATGTTAACACCATCATGATTGATCAAAGTTTTATCATTCATTGATTAAAATCATGTTTAATAATTTTTTCTAATGATTAAAGTAGACAAAAATTAGATCCTTAATCATCTATCAACTTTATCTTAAGTTTCCAATTTAAGATAAACTTTAAGCATTTAAAAGAAACAAATATTATCATCCAACATCTGTTAAAAACTCAATCTATCTATTTTACAACTTATACTTAGCTCAGATTTACATTAAACACATATTTATAACAAAGAACATCAAAATCAAAGTTAAACAATATGTTCTCAAATATATGTAAAGAAAGGGAATGAAACAAGTAATTTAAATGATTTAGATTAAACCCAATGATGCTCTAAACTGCTATACAACCTTCAATAACCTTAAAAAACTCCTGGAATTTTTAAAAATAACCAGAAAATACCAAATACAAAGCTGGAAAATGAAATAGAAAAGAAAATCCTAACCTAGAGAAAGAAGGTCAAAATAATAGCTAAGATATGATTTTTGGCAGTTTAGATCTGGTTCTCATTATGTAAAAATGATCTTTAAAGCTTCATAGATATGTCTACTATAAGTTGGAAGCAAGTTGCATAAGTTGCAACTAATTGGAGAAGAGAGCCGGTTGGAAACATCTCAACAGATCCCTAAATAGCATTTGAAGAGGAGTTAAATATCACCATTATTCCTCCACCATTTAGCTTCATAAACTAACTTCATTGGCGAGTCTTTATCCTTAAATGGCACCTGGTCTAGACCTCTATTTTACTCCTTATTTTTTAATTTTCATAAGATTTTCCATACTTCCCATCTTTCAATCTTAAAACTGCAATGTAAACATATATAGAATTAAATCAAACACTTAAACACTAATGTTATGGAAAATATGCATCAAATTATACTGAAAAATACTATAAACTATACACCTAACACCTTTTTATCTTCTTAGTACAT
Source organism: Pinacopodium congolense (assembly GCA_028565735.1). NCBI lineage: Eukaryota > Viridiplantae > Streptophyta > Magnoliopsida > Malpighiales > Erythroxylaceae > Pinacopodium > Pinacopodium congolense. The sequence goes on from JAOXYD010229920.1 coordinate 2,097, forward strand.
TAAAACATTACAAAGCTATTAGTAACAAAGCTATTTTGTTATCATCAAAACCTAGGTAGAACCTTTATTTGTTCAGTACTTAGGTCTTTACCAAAGGATAGGGAGACTAAGGTGAATGCTCTATAAGAAGCAAAAATAAAAAAATAAAAATCTTTCCATAGGAAGCAATAATTGAATTACTCCATACTTTTGAGATATGGATGAATGAATTGTGTGAAGAGGAACTAGCTTTAACAAGAAGAGCTATGGTTTTTGAAGTCTTTAAGGATGAGATAATGTATGATAAGGATACTCTCATCAGTCAATTAATAAGGATGACATAAATCTCATCATAAAGGAATTCAAAAATTTCTTAAATAAGTAGAGGAGCAAAGAATTAATTGAGAAAAGAAAAACACTTAGGGCTTGTTTGTTACATTTTGTTTGGTTTCTGGTTTCCAAATTCTAAAAAACCAAAACAAAAACAAAGAAATTTGAAATTTGTTTTTTTTTTCATGTTTTGAAAATAGATTTTTACATCGAATAATTAATATAATCTATTAACTAATATATATATTTAATTTTAGTCTAATAATTTAAATTTATTTCATATTTGATTATCATCATTAAAATAATTTTTATTATAACTATCAATCAAACATATTTTTATTTTAAAATTTTTATTACCAAGGCCAATCAAATAAATTTATATTTTCTTATAAAAACAAAGTAAAAAAATAGAAACCAAAAACAAGAAAAAAATAAAAGTAATATTAAACAACCCTTAATGCCATATAGGACTTAAAAAATAGTTCAAAGAGTGAGGAATCCAAAAATTTCGTGACAAATATATATTATATGACCAGTAATTACTAGATACCCTCTTTATCAAATTCTTGTAGTAATAATGATGATTATGTGATTGAAGTTTCATATTTTGAGTAACTTGACTTACTAGAGGTCGTGAGCATGAAAAGGAAGAAGATCTTTTCCAAGTATAAAGAGGTTCAAAAACTATTATACGCATGTATAATTGGGAATGAGAAATTGCAAGGTGATATGCATGATATGATAAAATTTAAGAGTTTGGATTTTGCTAATGACAATAAATGTGAATTTTTCCTTATGAATGAGACCTTAAAGAAGATTAATTTTCTTAAGTGCGTTATATAAATTCCTTTTAGGGAGTTAAAAATTATAATTCATGCTTGAAGAATAAAGAGATCAAATGATAGGAAGGGAATTGGTTATATTTACAAAAGGTACATCGTCAAATTTCAAGATAAATTTTATAAAGGGAAAGCATATGCATAATATTAAGCCTATGCCTAAAGCTTCTTGTGAGCATATAGTATACAGTTAGAAACATAAAAAATTGAATGCATATCCATCATCATTTATATCCTAAGAAAAAAAAAAGAAAACTTCATGCATTCATATAAGGTTTACATTCTAGAATTAGTGAGCATAACATTCAAGAAAAATAAGCACAATTTCTCATGCAATGTCATATACAAAAAGCATTCAACATTTCCCTAACTTATATATATGCCTCTTTTTCACCAAAATGACATTAAAAAAGTTTCTTATCATATGCTAGGCCTTATATTCAAATAAAAATATATTATCATCCCCTCTTCTATCCAAAAGAGAGAATTGTATCACCACACATTCCTCAAGATCTAAAAAAATACAGAGGTCATATTCTTATAGGTCTTTCTAACATGGGCACCAAAACTTTCAATTTTGATTATGTGAGAAATTATTTGTATATTTGTTACTGATATATCCATATAAATCACTTTCTAAAATAATTTTTTTTAAGTATAAAGAAATAATATGGATTGAAAAATGTTTAAAAACTAACCTTAAGCATTCAAGTTTGTGTTGGCTTCTATAACACATTGATGTCTTTGACTTATAAATTAGGTAAGGAAATTGGTATACAAGACTAATTTTTGAAGCAAGTGAGAAGAAAAAGAGAAAATCATTTTTAGTATATAAAAGTAGGTAGCTTTTTATTTATTTATTTATCATGTTATGGCATTCCTTTTTAAAAAGGTAAAATTGTATTAATAAAACAAAGAATGCCCAAGGAGATAAAAAAACATTATAATATTCTTCTAGCCTAGAAATAAATATAGGATAATTACAAACACATGACAAAACTATCTAATTTCCCTTACTAAATCTTTCAAGTTTGCATCATGAGTTGTTATGTAACAGTCCAGTCTTTAATTCCATAGAGTTTTTGTTTTCATCTTGTCTTGCTCCTATCAACTTTAATGGATTAGATTTATCTAATATACATTTGGATCTATTGTAGCTGTCCTACATCTATATGATTTCCAACTTGCTCTTATTGCTATAGTAGTCTTACTAATACAACATTAGGTACTCTCTAAACATTAGGGAACATTAAGTTGTTAGTGTCTATGTAATCTATGAGCTATAATATGTTCCCTTACACCTGTTCTTTTATAAGTTTCTTACAAAAAATTATATGTCTCTTTCCTTCCATAAATAATGGACAGCTAGGCTTAGTAGGATATTAAGTAGAATTTTATGGGTTACCTTAAATCTAAAGCACCTTTCCTCTATGCTCTATAATAAGTAAGGTTACACTTATAAGTTACATATTTGAAACAGGCTATCCAAAATGAATTTGTAATATTATGGCATTTGATCATATTAAGTTGGCATATATATATTTATGGAGAGAGCATTATTGTATATATTTAGGGGAAGAAAACATTATTGATCTTTGAATTTTTACTTGAACTTTTCTTAAAAAATTTATTTCTTTGAAAAAGATTTCCACTGTATAGCTTGACCCATATCACAAAATTTAAAGAAAAGGGGAAGGGTAAGTTTTTAATCCTTTTGATGCTTTTCATTTTGTGTACCATAAACCCCTGTTAATGTTGACAAAAAAAAAGGAGGAAATTTGAAAATTTTTCTTTTTAAATCAATGACATATGAATTAAAGGAGAGCATGCATTACATATTACTTTGATATAAGGGAGTCTATTCAATGTCATAGACATTTCCTAATATCACCAAATATTTTTTTCATTATAAAAGGGAAATTATTAGTCTAAATGAGATTTTAATCTACGATTTGGTGATAACAAAATATATCACTACTAACGTTTTTTTAAAATCTTTAATGATACTAGTAAGTTAATTGGCCAAAGATTTAAAGTGAAACGTCAAAGATCAAGTTTAATGGAATTAAAAAGTGGTCAAAGGTTTAAAATAAACAAAGTGGAGCACATATGTTAATGAATAGAGATTCGGAAATTAAAGTAAAGTAAACGAAAAATAAGAAATTTTTTTTAAACCATTCCATTTGTAATAATCATTATAACCTTACTTGTAACCGTATTTTTATCATCTCAATGAAGTAAGGGATCAATAGTTACATGGTGATTTACATTTATGTCATATTGTATAAATTTTTTCATAATCAAGAGGAAATTTAGGTCTTTTAAAAGAGAAATCTCTTTTGATCATCAAAACACATTTAGGGAAAATTTTAAAATGGTTTTGAATTAAATTTTATCAAAGGGGTATTTTCTATCTTTGAAAAGATTTAGGAGTTAAAGTTTTTCAAATTATTTTTTTTTTACAAGTTTGACTAGGCCTAAAGGAGAGGCAAATAGGATAATGGCTACTACAATTGATGTTTTTTTTCCCACACCTTCAAATAAAGATGGGACCTATAATCAAACTGATAATCATAGAGCTATGACCCTATATTATCAAGGAAAGATATATAGAAAGCTAAGGAAAAAGAACTAAGAGAACTAAAAAGTTCCTAAATTAAAAAAAGTACACTCGAGGATTGACTGTAAAATAATGAAGGTATTAGGTATCTTATTTTACTGCCAAAGTGATTGCAAAGGTCTAATAAGATTTTTCTAGATCTAGGGAGGTTGAAAAGAAATAAATTTGTGTATAAGTCTTAAAAGCAAGATGAAAAAATGGAATAAAAAATATGGCTTAATGCCTAGGAGTTTATGATTATATCTGGGCCTAAAATAAATTACCTAGAGTATGTTTAGGGTTATAGATGAATTTGATATGCCTAGAACAAGTCTTAAGGTGTGGAAGTTCAAATGAAATGTCGAGAATGAATATGAGGGCTTAAAATGAAATTAATATGCTTAAAATAAAATCTTAAGACTTAAAACAAAAAAAAATAGAACTTAATTTTAGAGATCGAAATTAAAAAAAATGTCTATAATGAGTCTTAGGGCTTAAAAACCAAAAATGAAATTCTTAGAATAAATCTTAGCACTTGAAATTAAAATGGAATGCATAGAATGAACTCTAGGACTTTAAAATGAGGAAGATTACCCAAAGTTACATCTTAAGTCATGGAATTTAAATAAAATCCCTATACCTAAGTCCTAGAACTTGAAAAGGGAGAACGAGGGACTAGAAAGAAGGACCCAAGGTTTTATGACTTGGTACCTAAAGCTTCAAGAAAATTTTAAAATTATTTAATAATAGGAAGATAATAAGAATTAATGACTTAACACATAGTGATTTACTTAATTTTTGAGGTTTTTTAGGATTGTCATTAAGGCTCGACTTTAAATGTTTTAACCTAAATGAATATGAATTCTATTATGGGCTTAGTTTCTCTGAGATTTTCTTTTAATATTACCTTGCCTCTTAATGGTTTGTTTTCTTGAATGACTACCCCTCTCTTGCATAAAGTTTAACAATTGAAAAAATAATAATAATAAGAAAATGAATTGTCGTGTCAACTTTAGGTTTAGAGCTATACTGAGCACTTATTCACTTTGTATAGGGTCCAATTAATAGAAAATCTCATTTGGTATGGGCTCTTAAGAACAGTGGATCCAAATGAACATTTAATTTATTTTGAAAAAAACATCCTAATTAGAATAAACCACAAAAAATAAAGTATAAAATTTACATGAAATCCAAAATCCTATTATAATAGCCTTAATGACTATGGCATATTTACAAATATAACCTTAGAGGTAGCTTTTAATTTTAAGATTACAAAATTTGAGACGATAGGGAAAAGAAAGTGGAATAATTGGAAAAAAAGCACTAGGTTTAAGAATAAAGAGAATATCTTAACCCTTCCTTGGCAATGTTCATCTTAGTCTCGAATGTTAGGGGATTAAACAAGCTTATAAAAAAAACTGGGATCAAACATTACATTAAGTTCATTAGACCCTTTTTGGTTTTCCTTCTAGAAACAAAAGCTAAACTCCAATCCATTAATCATATATCTTCTAACCTCTTTTATAACTATTATTTCGTTAGTAACCTTGTTCGTGCTAATAATTGCATAATCTTGATAGCATTGAACCCTTCCATTATCTCCTACAAATCTTCCTTAATCATAGACCATCTAATTCACATTAAAGTCTGCCTCTTGAATGAAAAAGTTAACTTTAATATCGCCATGGACTATAAAGCCAATAATTTAAACCATAGGAAAATACTCTATGAAGACTGGGTAGCTCTAAACTCAAGTTGCTCTTTAAAAAATTGGCTTATCCTACAAGATTTCAACATTATGTATTCCCCATTAAAATCAATAATCTCTCTTTAGTTTTCACTTATAGTATGCAAGATCTTAAAAATCTTCTATATTGGTCCCTAAATGGCACCTAAGTAAGGGGAAGGGAATGGATGAATTAGGTTCTCTAAATTTTTAAAAGTTAATTATATCTATTAATAAATTCCCTCTAAAATTTATATAAGAGACTAAAATAATTTAATAAACAATAAAATAATATGTAATAAAATGAACCTAAATGTAAAAGAGTACAAGTAACAGAAGGTGTAATTCAATTTATACTATCACATTCATACTACTCTCTTTTTTGGAATTATCAAAAAGTAAAAAATAAACATATAACCAAGCAAAAAATCACAATGAAAGAAAACAAATATCTTAAATTTAAATACATACATCAAAGAGAGAGAAGGAAAACAAAACATCATAAATATAAGCCTCCAAAAGAAGGGAGAACCAATATCATAAAGAACCAAATCTATCATATGTCAACATCTATAAATAAAAAATATCAACATTCAAGATCTAAATAAGCATCTTAAATATATCAAGTGTCAAAATATATCATCAAAACTCTATCAGAAGAAAACCTAAATTTTTTCCAAAGAACCTTAATGTCATTGATCTAGAGGTGGAGGATGAAGATGAAAGTAGATGTCATGAAGCATTATGAATATCATTTAAAGCTATGTGTTCTTCTTATAAAAAAATATGCTTTAAAGTCTTGAAGTGCATCAAACTCCCTACAAGTCGAGTAATATCGAACTAATCATTATATGAAACTAAAGGAGACTTAAATGATGTAGCCTCTTAATCTATGGGTAAGGACATGGTATTACTTTAATTAGACTCATCAGCACCAGTAAAATGGATAGGAGGAGGAATAAGTGGTTACCATAACTGATGTGGTTAAACCATTTGACCATTGACAACTTGATATCCTATGCTACTCAGAGTGGATTGATCAAAGAAAGAATGGGCATCAACCTTATATTTTGTGGGAGAAACATGAAAGTGTTGGAAGATGTGACCAAGTATGAGTGAACAGAGATTATTTTTATTTTTTTTCTTGCCTTATGGAAAATGAAATCTCTTAAGTGAATTGGTTTACCCAACGTTAAGGTGAAGAGAAACCAAAGTCCATCTAATCCCAAAGAAGTGAAATAATCTCTAGAGAAAAGAAAGTTCTATTTAATAAATAAAAATTTCATTTAATTCTTTCACAAAGCTTAATTTTTGAGTAATTCTCTCCTTACTAGGTAGCAAGAAAATTATTTAGACTCGAGTAGCCATAGGGTCAAGTGAGTTACTATATTTGGTTAAACAATTATAGTAAGATTATTTTTTAGGAATAAAAATTCCTAAAATTTCATTTGTGAGATCTTTAGAAATATGGATAGAAATTCACTAAACTTTAGAAATGATGTAAGATTCATTACCTACATGATGCATTCTAAGATTACGAAAGAAGAACTAACATTGGTAGGACTAATCCTCTAACGAAGTACAAGTAAATGTTACTAACCCTAATTAATAAAAAATTGGACTAGACTATATTGCTTGTCATTGTCTAATTAAGAGGGGCCAAAGAGTCAATTTCCATATAACCCTCTCAAAGTATAGTAATAGAGTTAAGGATATTTGATGCTAAAATACTCATCCCCTTATGAAACTAGTGATCTCCTACTCCACCACCTTAGGTTTTATTCATGATGAAGGATAACATGAATTTCAAAGAAACCTAACGGAAAATCTAAGGAGAAAAATAAATTGTTTCCCCTGAAAAGTACTACAAATGAGAATATGCACAAGTATAAAAGTTCTTATAGTTGATAACACAACCTACACATGGAAAAAGATTCCTTTAGTTCAATTCTAAACAATTTATTTCTAGATTAATTTTAAGGGCGTTTATGCAAATATATGAATGTATGATTGAAAATTATGAAACTTGTCAAGAAATTAGGAAATGATCTATTTTATTACTAATTGTATTTTTATAAATTTAATTTTATAAAACAACCTTTAGTTTGTCAAAAAATTGAAACATGTTATGCCCTAAATTGGGTGAAAAACATGAGTTCAATAAAATCATTTTCAGTTACTATTTAAAAAACCCTAATTAACTCTTAATTGCATTTCTGTAGCATCAATTATATAAAATAAACTCTAATTTACCAAAATTTTGGAAATCCCTAACTCTTAAAGACTTAAATTGAGGAAAATGTAAATTTAATAAAATCAGTTTCAATGGAGTGTTCAAAAAGCTAAATTTAATTTCTAATTGTATTCCTATATGATCAATTTTATAAAACAATACTTAATTTGTCTAAACTTAGAAAAATTCCCAAATTTTAGTGACCTAAATTAGGGAAATTGAAATTCATCATAGATAGATTCAACTAATGATTCCTATAGTTAATTCTACTTCTAATTTCATTAAAAAAAACTTTAATTTTTAATAATTTTGAAAAAATTTGCCATAAAATGAAAATTCCCAATTCTAAAACCCTAATGGTATGAAAAATCCAAATTTGATTCAATTCAAATGTAATCTCAATAAATTAAAATCTTAAGATGCTTAGAAATGGTAAATTACACCCTAATTTATCATTAATTGAAAGAAAAACTCTAAGGAATTGAAAATCCTTAATACTATGAAACTAGGTTTTTACCTAACTAAAATGCCAAAAAATATTGGGTAAAATTGGTTGAGGGAATCACCTCCAATTATAACGAGTAATCCAAGATCACTATCAATATGGTAGATGTTTTATTGGGGACTAAACATTCAACTAGAGGAGAGGAGATAGTCATAAAAATAAATGAAGAAGATTTGGGGGAAATTTCTAGAAACTTAATAAATTGAGTAGTGAAAAAATTAAGCAAACAATGGTGGACAAAAAGCACTTATTTTCTTTAGGTGAGGGAGCTTTGTTTCCACTTGTGGAATGATAAGGGTGAAGTAGGTGAGAACACATGAAATTAATGAGAAAGGAGAGAAGAGTGCTATGGTCAAACGATTAAATCATTGGTTGACTACTAGTTGGTTGATCAATGCTATACACCGATGAACCATTTTGTTTGAAATGAGCAGTTTTTCACAGTTAATCCAAAATAAAAAAATTAACCTATGACACATATTAATAGCTTTAAAAAATCAACTTCTAGCTAATTTAAACTCAATTATTCATCAATAAAAAATATTTAAACCAATTAATTTATCAAATATCATCCAAAAACATAAAGTATCAATTATATACGTATTATATAAGTATGTACCTCCCTTTTTGTATAATCTCAATTTTCTTTTAATTCTTCCACTTGATTAAAAAATATTTCTTGGTGCTTATTCTATTTTCCCTAATAATACTTTTAATGTCCATTATCCTAAAAAATAAAATTTAGAATATTTGTGGTACCTATATTAACTTAGGTCTTTGGGTGTTAGTTGCCTTTCTCTAATCACTTAGTGAAATATTATAACTACTTATTTTATCATAGAATATTCTCTCTACATGTCATGGCATCCATAATATATGCAAAACAAGGGATTATGAATCATATATGTATGTATAAAAGCATACATAGTTATTGATTCATATATACTAAGTTTGTTTTAGGTTGTTTTTTATGTATTTTAAGTGTTTCTTTGTGTGCTTTAGCATTAGTTTACATGTTATTTTGAAACTTTTCATGATCTTTGATGTTTTTAATTGTTTCTTTATATTGTCTAGTGTTTGAGGTTAAATTTTGAGCTTCGTTATGGATGGTTTGATGCACCTTGGTAACGGATTTTGCAAGTAGTAGAATTTCAATTTTGGATGAGTTTCAGGTGATTTTGATGAAAAATTAGGTAGATTTGTATAGCTCATATGGCAATGAAATTTTTAGTTCAAATTCTACAACCTGCAAAATAGAAGCTGTGAGGAGCAAGAAGTTGAAATTTTAAGTCAATCGGAGGTTCAAAGTAGAAGTTATGGTCAAAAGAGTAAAGCGTGATCAAAGTTGTCAAATAGGGTGTCATGAGGGTGACACGTGTCATGATCATGACACCTCCTGGATGCAGTGATAGCGGGATTGGCCGCAAATAGGTCAAATATGGGATTTTAGGTGTTGGGACCCTCCTTTTGTCATATATAAGCATTCTAAACCCTAGGAGCCTCCATCTAACATTAGACAACACGCAAAAGAGCTAAGGAGGCAAGTTTTTGCTGGTTGGCCAAGAAGAGAAACAAAAAGATCTACCTTTGGGAAAGTGGTGACAACATCAATATCCATATTTTTCCAACTTTTTTGAGTGGAGAGGAGGAGTTCTTAACTTTACCTAGTTTTTATCCTTTCCTCTTTATTATTTTTTATTATGAAAAACATGAATTTTATTAGATTGTTCATAATTATGAGTAGCTAAACACTTTGTAGGAGTTGTTCTTGAACTTTTTGTGGAACTTTTGTTTTATTTTTATTCAATGAATGATGCTTTGTGATATTTATTATGCTTATACCATATAATAGACCGAGAGGGTGAGTTTGGGCATTTGAGTTAGGTAGTGTAACAAGAGTTAGTTCATAGGGGACTTATAAATATTTGGGTTTTTCTAACTAGTTGAAGAGAGATCTTGGTTATTTACTTAAAATCATCTATAGGATCGCTTAAAATCTAGTTGAATGGTTAAGAGAAGTTGGTAAGTCTAGAGATAGCATAATTGATTCTAATCTATTTCAACTAAGGTCAACAAATTATGCCTTGAGAGAGAATAATTAAGCATTAGGAAATCTTAGGTTAAGCATATCAAGAACACAAGAAGGAAGAAAAATAGGGATAAAATAACTCCTAATCTTAAGCCTTGGTTAAAAATTTACTGCACTTTGTCTTAATTGGTTGTTTATTGATCATTTAGTTAACTTTAGTTTAATTTCCAGTTTTTAGTCACTTGAAATCATTTTCTTAAACAAAGTACAACCCGAGTTAAGTGGTGACTAAACTCAATCTCTGTGGGATCGATGTCTGCTTCTGTACTACAAGAAATGACTTATACACTTGTGATATTGTAGCGTAAAACAAGTTAGATAGTTTTGCAAAATCAACAACAATATCTTTTTCATGTGGTAATTCTACATAGATAGGTAATTTTTCATCCTAAAATTGTTTCTACCTTATGTCACTCTTATAGGTCTTATATTAGAATTATACATGTATATACAATAACTCTTCCTAGGTTGTGTCCTTGTTTAAAGTTAACTTTGTTCATGTGGCCTATATATAGGTTAATTTGTAGGTTCTTTCCTTCTAAAAAGGTAGTTTTACTTTTCGATGGTGCATAATAAAGGTAGTTTTACCATTGAATGGTGCATTCTCACTAGTATACCCTAAGCCATACCTATCACTTGCATCCTTTAGTGCTCTTATCATTGATTTCAATTTTTCATTCCCTTTAATAAAATTACACAACAGTTCCTTGAGGAAAGCTCCTTTTATTTAAGTGACGCATTTTAATTTACTAACTTTTGCATACTATCCTAATCTACATTCTTTAATTCTAATTAATGTATAAGATTTTAATTTTCTAATTTTTTTTCCTCTAGTAATTTTGTGGTTTTTTAATGGTTAGTGGACAATTCCTCCTTTTTTTTAGTTAACACTTTTAAATATTCTACTAAATTATTATAAGTGAAATCTACATCACATTCATCATCACAATGAGAAGTAGAGCAAGATAGTATCTTATCACTTAACATGAATCACATGTATGCCACTTCATCTTCTCCTTTAAACATGCTCAAATCATCCTATATGGTGGCTTTCAATGCCTTCTTCTTATTTTCTTCCTTTTTTTCCTTTTATCATTTTCTTTTAAGAGATGATATTGCAACCTTATATAACCTAATTTCTTACATTCAAAACATTTAGTGTTAGTTACTTTATTTTTAAAATGAAATTACCTTCTCTCGGGTCCCTTCTATGTGTGCTAATGACTAGCATTATGTCCTCATCATCTATCATCATGTGTATACACCTCCCTTGTTACCTTAATTTCCATGTTCTTCTTTCTTTGGATGGTCTCCTCTTCTTATAAGTCTCATCTCATACGTCAAGAGGAATCCAATCAATATTTCTAAGGTGAGGACATTTAAGTCCCTAGCTTATTAGATATCCATCATTTTGGCCTCCCATGTCTTTGGCAATGACCTAACTATATTTCTCACAAGTTCAACATTAAGGTAGGCCTTGCCTAGGCATTTTAAAGCATGTATAATATCAATAAATCTAGCATCTATAGAAGATATACTTCTATTATGTATCATATGAAAGCGCTTATATTAATGGGTTAACATGCTTACTTTGAAATTCTTAACTTGATTTTTTCCTTTATGGATTATCTCTGATGTATCCCAAATTCACGAGCCATTTCACACATTGATATTCTATTAAACTTATTCCCACTTAGAATACAAAATTTTATGTGAATGAATTTATTATTTAGGAAAATTAGTCTTATGTTACTGTTATTTCATTCTTGTTTTTTTAGTCACCTTTTTATCTTTTACAATTTTAGTAGGTCTATAAGGTTTGTTAGATATTATTACCTACAAGTACATGTTCTTGAAGAGAAAAAAAAAATCTCATCCTAGTTCTCCAGTACAAGTAGTCATTGCCATTAAAGTAAGGTGCCTTAGTTATGGTTTGACCCCTTATGCTAGTGGAAAGGGAAAATGTGTTCATATGTATCATTTTATGATCTTTGCTCACAAATTCGTTAAAATTACAACCTATGTGAAATATAACTTTAACACCACTTTTTGGTCCCTAAATTGAAGCTAAGAGGGGGGCATGTTAATTGGGTTCTATAAGTCATTCTAATTTAATTATACCTAATAAAAAAATCCCTCTAAAACTTATGTGAAATTTTAAAAATTTTAATAAAATATATATAATAAAATGAACTTTAATATAAAAGAGTAAGGGTAAGAGAGGCTGCAAGCCAATTTATAATGGTTAAATGTCTAACTCCACACTTACATTCACCATCCAACACCATGTTAGGAATTCCATTATCAGCAAAGTCATTTATACAATGATTGGTCCGTTTTTTAAAGGCTATAGGGTAAACTTCATACTTTCTAAATTTTTAACTTAATAACCCCTAAAAAAATATACTTAAAATATATCTCACCTGACTCATTCAAGTGTTTAAAGAGCGATTATAAAAATACTTGGATTAGTGCATCAAAATCATGATTGAAGCATACTAAAACTCAACCAAACTTCACAAACAAGAATTCAAATTGCCATAAATCTCTTGCATATATGTTCCTTTATACTTGGATATCTTACACATTACCCAATGCACCTATTTATAGTAACAATTTGGCTAACTAGTCATATGTGACCTTTGAATATCATTAAAATTCATTTATCTCAAATTTCCTTTATTTTTTACCTATTGAAACGTAATTTTTATAACTATCGGTAGACTAGTCGCATGCACTGGTTGACTTATGAATGACTCTTATTGACTAGGCTTCCTAAAATCTACATATTGGTCGACCAGTTAAACCCTTTGATCAACCAATCCTTATGTAGACTAGTTTTAAACACTTCAAAACACATTCAATCATATTCAAGTCATCTCAAAATAATTCCCAACATTTTAAAACACTTTCCTTACTTACACACACATTAATAACTTCCTTAAGATCACTTTTATGTCTTAAGAGGATTATTTAAAAGCCATTACCCATACAATTTGTTGACTAAGCAACTTATATGCATAAACTAAATAAAAATGAAAATTTTCTTGAATAGAGCTCTTTAAAACAATAAGAGAAGATCAAGCAAGACTATATCAAAAATTACAACAATAAAACTATTCAAATTACTATCTTGAGCTTCAATCTTAAGTCTTTTCCTCTTATTCATCATATACCCTATTTAAGGTCGAAGACCCTAAAACTCATCTTGTTAACACCTATTCAACACACTTAATGTTGAAATATCAAACACACTAAAATCACTAGTTACAAGATTATTTTGTCATTATCAAAACTAGATGAAACCTCACCTAAGTCAATATTCTCTTTTGATCCAATCTTTTTAATCTTAGATTCACTAGTCCTTTACTAACCTAGTGCAAAACTAAAAAAAAACTTGTCCCAATTGTATAGTGAAAAAGCTTGATAAGGCCATTACCAACCCCTTCTAACTTTTAACCTTTTTGACGTCCTATCTTACTTTGATCATAGTCCAATTGAAATATCTTTAAACATTCTTACTCTTTTAGGAACTCTCACTTTATATTCTTCAATTTCATTGCTAACTACCAAAACTTCATCCCCATAATCCAAAATGCCTATTCAAATGGTTTCTAAGGAATAATAATGTTCTTAATTATTAATAAATTCAAAAAAATTAATTAGGTAACCAAATCCATCAATAGGAATGACATAGGAGTTTTAAATATGCAGATATTATTTTCCAAAGATCATCTTTTAAACATTCAACAAATGCTCCTTTTTTATCCTTCTACTTATTCCAAAAGGCATGACAAAGGAAAAAGTTTTTCATATAGTGCAAAAAACTTTGGTTTACTAGGAATCCTCCCTCAAGTAATCCTCAATGCTAAGTTGATTAAAAGAAGGTGACAATAACTCCAAGTTCCTTTATCAACCACTATTAGCTAATAAGAATAGGGACAAGATCATTTCTCTTACTGACTCTTACAATAAGCATATAACTACCCCTTTAGCTACTCAATTTCTATAACCCAAAGAAAAAATCTCACTAATCCTTTCAATCTTAAGAGATTAGAAGCATTTACTTTAGCTTTAAACTTTCAAAATTCGTAAGACTTAATGGTTTTAAATCTATTTTCTTCTAAAAAAGTTGGTTAATCCTTAAGGTAATATCACCAAAGCCATCCTTAATTTGTTATCTTATGCAAACTATTTGAGGAGGTTAATACCATTTTTATAAACATCATCTTTAAGGTTCAAAATCCTTCCAAATTCACCAATTATAGATGTATTTCTTATTGCAATATGCTATATAAGGTGACTGTAAAACTCCTGGAAAATAGAATCAAAGCAATCTTGCCCCATCTAATAAGTAATAATCATGTAATCATTGATGACAATATAATTTTAACCTAAGAAATATTTAGAATCACTATAATAAGGGCATAATAGATGCAATCTGAAGACATAACTTAAAAAGGCTTTTGAATTAATTTATTGGAATTTTATTCCCAATTCTTATAACTACATTGATCGCTAACTTAGATTAGGAGGTAGATTTCAGAGTGTATAACTACTCCTCCTTTCATAATTCTTGTTGATAGGGAGCCCACTAAATTTTTCAATAGAAAATGAGGTCATATATAAGATGAATCCACTGTCACTATATCTCTTCAAAATTTCCATGAAATTCCTTACTCAAAACATTCACCACAAATCCATTTTTAGCCCTAACTTCTTCTATCATTGGAAATGTGCTACTAATAAACTTACCCACCTTACCTTTGGTGATAATCTCCTACTTGTCAGTCATACAGATCCAAAATTTGTCAAAATGATAATGGAATCCATTGAATTATTAGGCAAGCTCCCAAGGTTTAATTTCCACTAAGTTGTCTAAGAGACATTATCTTTCCCTTCTTAAGAAAGCTAAAAATAAAATTTCATCCTAGTTAACCAAATCTCTTCCATATGTTGGAAGATTATAATTAATAATCTGAATCTTAAGCAACTTTTATGTCTACTGGTCCTTACACTTTTTTATTTTGGCTTCAAGGATAAAAGGAATGGAAAAGAATTTTAGAAACTTCTTAAGGTCAAGAAACATTAACCATGATAGTAACACCAAAGTGAAATGGGAGGATATGTGTAAGCCTAAATAAATGAAGGATTAGGAATCAAGAACCTTTTCTTCGCAAGAACTATCTATAAATCTAGTCTTACTTATAAGACTAATGTCTCAAGCATTATCTCCTATCAAACGTGGCCATGGCCTTGGGAAAACTCTCCTAAATTCAATGAGTTAGTAGAAGCCTTATTCCCTTCCTATCTAAACCTTCCAATCCTTATAAATTACAATGGTTATTTAATTCCTACAAACTTTTCATAAACTACTTAGCATATCAACTCCTTGACCTCCCTAAGCCTAAAGTTACATGGACAAATCTTTGTTGGCACAAATAAAGAATCCCCTATTTTAACTTTATTCTTTTGTTAGCCATTCTCAATAAAATTTTAACCATGCATAAACTAACCTTTCTTAACTCCCTAAATATTTGTCTACTTTCCTACTCACCCAATGAATCTCATGACCATCTCTTCTTCATTTACTCATTCTCCTTGGATCTATGGTCTAGAATTATTAAGAATAATAACATTTCCATACCTTTCTTAACTCCCTAAATATTTGTCTACTTTCAGAT
>JAOXYD010229930.1:0-18079 GCA_028565735.1 Pinacopodium congolense
ACAATGAGTCTTCTTTTCATATTTTTGGCTCCAATCTTGATCTTTTAAGCTCCAAACTGCAAATCAAACATTATGGGACATCAATTAAACATTTAAACATAATATAGGGGTCATAATGCATCAAATTAACTATAAAAACCATATCAATTTGACCCCTATCAAGTGAGCTTTAGTAAAAAATCTTACAACCATTATCAAAAGCTTCATACCTATTGTGTTCTTAACACACAATCCAACTCTTGTTCAATTTATCTACAGCTTTGTGTTTTTAAAGCTCAATTCTTTGTCTCTATAATCTTTATAAAGGGTTTAATTCTAATTATTATTTTTATGCAAGGATTGAACATAAGATATCACTTATCATTCAAGTTCTCAAGCGTCTTATGTTCATCATGCTTTAACTCTTTATCCTCATGTTTCACACCTATTTTTGAGCTTTTAATTTATTATTTATTAATTGTTTAAGGTCTTATAGAAGTCAAAATACATTGGTTATCATTTGAATATATTTCTTGACTGATTTTTTGAACTCACAAAGTGATATACACAAAGCTATCTTGTATTTGCACAAATTGAATGTCAATCCTATTTGTTCAATTCTTAGATAGGTTTTGTGAGTTTAATTGATTATTTCTTTTTTTTAAGTCTATAAGAGGTTGTAAAATGTTTTTTTTTCATCAGATCAAGTTTCTATTTAAGTTTCTTAGCATAAAACATTGAAACCATCAAAGTGTAAAAATTTTTAGATTTATGTATTGTTTAAATCTTTATCTTCTTCCTTATCATTATAATCAGAATTGTAGGTTTACACATCATCATATTCTATTTATTTAAAGTTTACAAAGGGTAATTGAGCATACATGTTATTTTTGCATGTATAAGCACCCTTAGTTTATTGTACTTTAAGTGACACACCTCCATAAGTGTATTTTAGTTATCTAAAAAGATTTATTATGACTCCTCTTTGCTTATAAAATGATTTATTTAAGTTTACTCTCTACCTTCTAGAAAGAAGATTTTGATTTGTAAGGGCTACTCTTCACCAATTGAAGAAGATTGTACAATGCTACATTGTGATAGTACCAAAAAAAACGGAACTTATTATAATCAATTTAGGTTATTGACACTGATATTTTCCCAAACATTAAACAAACATAGAAAACAATAAAGAAAGACAATACATAAAAGAAAAGATAAACCTCTAAAGTTATTGACAATGATTTAAACGTTGAATACCTAAGGTTCAGGTTTTTAATGATTCAATTGAGTTATTTAAACGTTGTGATGCTTGATCTAGGGTATCCTGATGAAATGAAGAAGCAGTTGTAGTTAAGTCAATGCCTTATCTCTATTAATCATATCTTGAAGTTTGATCATTCTTCAGACTTATGTAATAGGCTAAAAGTTCAAATGATTTTAATATTGTCACCCTTATAGTTAACTAGAGTTTAGTCGTTCACTGATTTAAACCGTATTGTTTTTTCCAACAACTAAGGTAAATTTCTCAAATCCTTAGTTATCTATGACTCTTTTCCTATGTGATTAGCATATAAAAGAGATTTAAGCATTCAACTTAATTAAGATCAACTCATAAACATGCATAAGACCTCATTAAACCATTTACTAATCTTACCTTAGCTAAAAATAATATTAAAACCATATATTAATCAAAGAAAAAAAATATGAAACTTAAACAAAATATTTTTGAATAATTTAATAAAATAGTAAGAAACAATGAATTTAAGAGTTTTAAAAGGGAAAAATAACATCTCTAAATGGTCTCTAACTCTTAATCACATCTCTCAACCTCTAGAATCCTTAAAAACAAGATTGAATATTCAATAAAAAAGATTAAAAACCTAAAACCTAACCTAAAGAGAGAAATTTGAAAATTGAATGGAATTAGATAAATTTTGTTGTTAAAAACTTGTTCTCCAGGCTCGAAAGAATGCCTAAATATGTTTTGATTAGGTTTGCTATAAGTTAGAAGGAAGTTGATTAAAAATCATAAAAAATATAATTGAAAAAAAGTGTTTGTGGACATCAATGTTGTTTAAAGTTGGAGAATGGTGTCATTTGAGATCCATGCTTATGTTCGATAAACAGGCTAGACATCAACGTGGAGTGCTAGAGAACAATGGCACCATATTAAACATGTGTTTAACTTTAATATGGAAATCAATAGTGGTCCACAGAGTATACTATCAATGACACTATTTACTGGGAGCATTACACTCTTAAAATAGGTGTAAATACATATCAAGTAACATTAAAAATACTATAAAATATACCCATACCATTAGTGAATTCTCTTTACTATTTAAGAAAGATTGTACAAAGTAATATTCTTTACCTATAAACAAGAATGCTGTAAGATGGTTCCTCTTAACGTAATTGAAAGAGGAGAAAGTAAAACCTAAGAGAGACTTAAAGAGTGAATGTAGGTAAGGATTGTTTATCAAACCATTGTAAATTAATTTTCAACTTCTTTACCCTATACTATCTACCTTATTCTTATTTGTGTATTAATGTTAAATTAAATTGGCATTCCATATCATCATTATATTATAATTTTCTTAAGTTGCATACCTTAAGTGGAAAAAAATTTATTAATTCATTAGCATCCAATTCACCTCTCCTCTTGAATGCTATTAGAGAGTAAAGTTTCTATTTCATTGAAATTTATAGTAAAATGTTAAAGAAAACATCGTAATGGAATATCTAAGTGCATCAACTTCATCTAGCCATGAGTTTGAAAGCATTTACAGCTCCTTTCTTTGATGGAAATGATTATCTATATTGAAAAATTATGATGAGATTCTTCTTCATGGTTGGAAGTGCTGATCTTTAGGAAATAGTTTTGAATGTCCCATTCATTCTCACGAAAGTTATAGATGATCAAAAAGTTCTTAAACTAAATGAATTGTGGGATCCTTAAGATAAGAAATTAGTTTCTTTGAATAGTAAAGCTATACATATTCTATTTTATACATTAGAAAGAAATTAATTTAATAGTCTCTATATGTGAAACGTCTCATGAAATTTCGTAAACATTAGAAGTCACTCATGAATGCATGATAAACGTTAAAGAAAGTAAAGTAATCATAATGAATCATCAATACAAATTACTTCATATGAAACATGATATATGTAATGCCTAGTTTTTCAAATTGGGGGATTAGAATCCTAGACTATAGCATCGAAGTGATATCATTGAAAAGTCATGCATTGCATTTTATTCATATGCATATCACATGCATAACAATAGGATACACATATGAATTATGAATTAGTACACTACAAAGAATGTTTATGCATGTAACTGACTCATTCTCGGGTATGAAGGTTAAATTAATCATGATGTGATTTGTGTATTATTTATGTATTGAATTTTGGTTTGATTGGTTATAAGAAATAAATTTGGAATTAATACGTAAAATTAGAAATTTGATGGATGACAATGTATATTTGGTCTAGGACAAGTGCTGGAAAATTAAGCTTAAGCTTATGAATTAGTGACATTTGGCATGGACAATTAAGTGACAAATGGCATAGTTAATTATGTGAAAAATGGAAGCAATGAGTGTGTGATTAATTAACCTAACTTAATGGTGTCATTAGCAACTAAGAAGCAAGACAAATGGAGACCATGCTTCTATGGTAATAGGATGTTACATTTTAAGCATTTCTAACATTTATACTAGATTTATTGAAATTATCAATGCTCTCAAAGATTTAGGTAAAATATATACTAACGTCAAAATGGTGAGCAAATTGCTTAAATATCTTTCAAATATTTGGGAAGCCAAAGTGACAGCTATCTATGAACAAAGAGACTTAAATATACTAAACTAGAGGAATTTATTGGATCTCTTTTCACTTGGGAAATAAATAACAAAAAGAATTGAAACCTAAAAAACGACAAAGTTTTCAAGGCTTTAAGGGAAGAATCAAGCAATAATGAGACATCCTCTAGTAAAAGTGATAAGGAAGACATTTCTCTCATCATTAAGAAATTCAAAAAGTTTTTAAGGAAAGAAAAGGGGTACAAGCTAACATTTATAGTAAATATAAAACATCTAACATCATTTTCTTCGAATATAGGAAACCAAGTCACATGAAATCCCAATGTTCTCTCTTAAAAGATAATTAGAACTATAGGAGAAACGATAAAAACAAGGAAAAAAAAAGAGGTAATAGGGAAAAAGAAAACAATTAAAATAATAACTTAAGATGATATTAGTGATTTGACAGGTGAGCACTCAAAAAGAAAAATAACTCACATATGTTTCATGGCTAATGATGAAGAGGAGGAGGTACTTTTCAATTCCAAATAATTATAGTGATGATGATTTATACTATGGTGAATTCATTTTAATTCTTGAGATCACAAAAAGAAAAGAAAGAAAATATCTTCCAAACTTAAATAGACTTAAAACCATTTATATGTTTGGATAAATGAAATGAGAAGATGAAATATGAACTGCATTGCATAAAATTATCCAAAAATGTTAATGATAATGATAATCATAAATTAAATCCATTTAGGTAAGAAAACTGGACATTAGGGGAGGAGATCAATGTTTTGATAGAATCTTTATGAAAATTTACCCAGGGAAGTGAAAAATTAGAGAAAATGCTGGGAATACAAAAGCACTCTAACACTAGGCATGGAATTGGATACACATAAAGTGCATTTAATACCACAATTATAATTTTCAAAGGTAAACGTTTGTATAATGAGGAATCTTTCCCTAAGAAAATGAGTAGTGTTAGCTTTATATGGTACCTAAGAGGGGGATAAACTAAATGGTTGAAAATTTTCTAACTTTAAAACCTAAACTAATTTGATGCTAAATGCAATCCTAAGCCACAATCCAATTTAATGTGAATGAACATGAATATTCCGAATGACCATAATAGAAATATAAGGCACATACAAAACTAAATATAATAGAGAGTTGGAGAAGATAGGTGACACAATTGATTTTTATAATATTTCAACAATAATTATTTTGCCTACGTCCACTTTGCAATTATTTTTTGGGAAGTTCAAAATAAATCAAACTTGTACAAATCTTTTTTGGTGAAGAGGAACACTTATAAGGGCCAATCTTCTTTCGTGAAGGAGAAAAGAAATCGTGTACAAATATTCTATAATAGTGAGAAGGAACCTTTCAATTTAATCCTAATCCCAAACATTGTCAAAGACCCTTTGTAAAATGATATATAAAACAAATGGTTTCTTACTTGAAAATCCAATAACAAAGACTTACAAGGTATTAAAGTTGAAAAATATGTTTTAATAACTTCTTGAAAGTTCTATAAAGAGGTCACAAATCAAGTCTTCTTAGATTGAAATAATAAAAGAACAAACTCTTACTCAAAATTACAAAACAAGCATAAAAAATGCTTCAATAACACTTGATCACTTGAAAAGCTTATATTCCTTTTAAAAAACATTAAAATTTATAAATATTATTTAACGACCATCAGGACATGTATTTATAGCCATCATAAGCTCAAAATCCACATTAAAACTCAATACTAATAGTTACTCTAAATAAAATAATTGTTAGACTCTAAAACTATTCATTACTGTACTATGGATGACATCTAAATGGTGCCATGGACACCACCAATTAGCATTGCCATTGTTTCTCTAGAAAAGCTTATACAATAAAGGAGACCAAAGTTACTGTCATTTTGTATGATTGTTTTATTAATGAAAACCTTATGGGACCACAATGACGTCATTATTACTATCATTATGTATCATTTTCTAGCTTCTAGAAATAAGGTACTAGATGGCTTGGAGAAAAATGGTAAAGTTCATCACTCTATTTTAAGGTTTCATTTTTCCTCTATAAAACTGTATAAAAGTTAACCAAAACACTTCAAAACACTTTCAAATTCCCAATATTTGTCATAGCCAAGTTTAAAAAGTTATCCCAAAAACTTTTATGTGCAAGATCATTCATTTAAAATAAAAAAACTAAAAAATATGTCGATCTATGAAACTTTATGTATATTTTGAAAAACTTATGCAATGAAAATGCAATTTTGGTCCCCCAAAGTTATTAAAACTTTAGTTAAGACTTACAACCAAATTCAAACTACTTAGTTAAAGCTCTTAAAGGTCCTAACTTGTTTGATCTTGTTTTATGCTCAATTTTTCCCTTTAAATTCATTCTTTTCATTCCAAATTTCCATCTTATCTTTAAAAAACTTCATCATGAAACAAATTATTAGTTAAAAAAACGTTTTGTTATCATCAAAAACAAGATTGAAATATCTTTTAATTCAATAATCTTTCCCTTTTTTATGATGAAAAAATATGTAATATTAGAGAGGTAAAAACATTCAAAATAAAGCATACCAAACCAAATGGTCAACACTATCCCTAGATCCAAATATTAAATATATTCATTATATAAGTCTCACTTCCCCTTAATTCATACGTAAATTGAATATTGCTCCTACTAATTATTTAGATAAATGAATCATGAAGCAATAAAGTATAAGAGGGACCAAAAGGTGTATCATGCATCGAAATAGATCATAAACATAATTAAAATAAAAACTGTACATAAAATCTCTAATATCACTAAAATTTTCTCCTTTTTGACATAAAAAAGTTATAAAATAATTAAAAAATGTAGATTACCAATTTTTATAAAAGAATTTTTATGAAAGATTTTAAAAAGAATGCAAGATTTCACAGTATTTTCAAAGAAACCTATCATCAATCATGCTTAAAGTTGTTATTAGAGTTTTTGTGTAAACCTATCATCAATCATTATAATATCACAAAATTATGGAATTTTGTACTAATTCATGAGACTAATGCATTGCCTAAGAATTTACAAGTGTGGGATGTGATATTCTTATTTATAAGGCTATCACATAATCCACATTCGAATACCTAACTAATTCCATGGATGCATATCTAAGATATCGAAGTCCTAAATATGTGATTCCACAAACATATTTAGGTATGCACTTAACTAATAAAAGATGTAATTCCCCATGATGGGATTGAAATAGCATATAAATACACACTAAACATCAAGTTTACTATTGTTAAGGAAAAGAAAACTACCTATAATACCTTATTAGAATTTTTTATCTATCGATTTACCTTCTTCATCCTTGTTCAACTTTTTTGCTATGCTTATTGGTGTTCCTAAAGGTTTTGCTTTATCCATTCCAAATCATTTTTATAGTTACTTCGTGTAATTGGCTCGATATAATGAAGATCTCATCCTTCATTTGCTTGATTTATAAGCCAATGAAGAAGTTGAGCTCTCCCATTATGCTCATTTTAAATTTCCTACTTATACACTTAGAAGATTCCTTCTATAAGCTTTGCCCATCTTAAATTTCCTACTTATACACTTAGAAGATTCCTTGCATAAGCTTTCATTAATAATATAAAAAATTATATCATCAACATAAATGCAAAAAATTAAAATATCATCATTGTGCCTTTTGATGCAAAGGTTGTAACTAAATTACCTTTAGTAAAAAATATTTTCTAAAAGAAGCACACTTAATCTTTTATACTCAACTCTAAGAGCTTGTTTTAAACCATACAAATCTTTTAAAAGTTTGTAAACTTGATCGGGTACATCATGATTTTCAAATTCTAAGGGTGGAAAACATCATAAAATTAATTTTAAATAAAACCTATTTAGAAAAGGAATTTTTACATTCATTTGAAAAAGCTTATAGCTCATATATGATGAAAATACAAGTAGCAATCTAATTATCTCTAACCTAGCTCTGGAGCAAAAGTCTCTTTATAATAAATTTCTTCCTCTTAATTACCAGTCTTAACTATTAATATATCTTTGTTTCTCACAATATGGCATAACTCAATAATCTTATTCCTAAGCAACCACTTTGTACCTATAATGTGGTGATATTTAGGCCTAAATACCAATGTCTATACTTTGTTCTTTTCAAATTGATTTCACTCCTCATTTATAACAAGAATCTAATTTTCTTTACTCTACGCTTCTTCTATATTCTCAGGATCAATTTAAGAAATAAACACAATAGGAAACAAATCTCTAAGGAAGGATCTAGTAACTATGCCTCTTGGCATATCATTTATAATTTGTTTTAAAGAATGTTCCTTTTTGTTTTTTCAATATTTAGGCATTTCCTCATCTTATTATGACTCTCACTTGGAAAAAATTTACTATCTTGATGTATGAAGAGTGTCTTTGTGATCCTCTTTTTCTTCTTCTATACCTATATTTTTAAAATCCTTAGATAAAACTATATTAACATCTTCAAATATTTTCTTGGCATTAGGGGCATTAATCTCATAACAAACATGCATTGACACTTCAATCACTAGACTTCTCTTGTTGAACAACCTATATGCTTTACTAGTTAAAGAATAGCTTGCAAAAATGTTTTAATATTTTTTAATCAAACTTTCGTAACTTATCCTTAGGGTTAAAAATATAACACTTACACCTAAGGACTTTGAAATAACTAATGTTTGGCCTTTTTTCGTGCTTTATAGGGGTTCTACTCATAGTTGGTATTATGTAAAATCTATTGGATAAATGACATCCACATGTCATAGCTTCCACCTAAAGATGCTTAGGGAGATCATACTTATTTATTATTGTTCTAACCATTTCTTGTAAAGTTATATTTTTTCTCTCTTAATAACTTCACTTTGTTGAGGGGCCCTAAGTGTAGATAAATTATGAAAATTACCATTTTCATCATAAAAAAGTTGCAAATAATTCATTCTCAAATTCTATGCCATGATCATTATTATTGGGCGTAATTGTACAACCCTTTTCATTTTGGACTCTTTTTCTTACTTAAAAAAAGACGTAAAACACTCATCTTTACTATTAAGAAATAAAACCTATGTAAACCTAATAAAATGATCTACAATGACAAATGCATATGATTTACCAACTAAATTGGAAATTTTAGTAGGACCAAATCAATCCATATGTAAAAGCTCTAAAGGTTTAAAAGATGTTACTGTTTCCTTACTATTGAAGGAATTCTTGGTTTGGCATGCTCTTCACTCCTTGTCCTTCTCAAACTTCACCTTTGGAAATTCACTCACAAGTTGCTTGTTTTTCATGTTAGAGATGAAATTTATTCTTGCATCTTTTAATCTCCTCTTTTACATCCAATTATTTACACTCATAAAATAAATATTCCTGGGTTTCTTACCAATAAATGCAATGTTATTATCTAACATACTAGGAATAATACATGATTTTCCTTTAAAACATACATCAAAATCTTTGTCACAAAGTTGGGTCACACTACGTTATGCTTCAAACCATCAACCAAAAGCACCTTTTCAATTATTGTGTGATCTTCATTACTAACCTTTCCAATACCAATTGTTGTAGCCTTGGTATTGTCACTATAAGTGACATATCCTCCATCTTTGTCATTATATGCCTTGAGCATCCACTATCAATATACCCTTTACTCTTCTTTGATTCTTATAAAATAAAGAATTCTTTTTTTTAGAAACCCATGCTAATTTAAGTCCTTGGGAGTTACTGAAATTTCTACTATTCTAACCTTTTAATGATCAAAACCACCATCTTTGTTTGTCATAATAATATTTTTTAATATGCTCAAAATATCCATAAAAATAACAAATCATATGAACTTCATATGAATGTGAATAGGTTCTCATATTATTAAACCTATATGCATTCCTTGGTCTTCTATCACTATATGTCATACTTTAATGATAATGAGGCCTAGGCTGATGATGAGAAATGCTTTTAGATTTATGCATATTCAAATGTGGGGTGTGTAGGGGGTATGATATTAAGATATGCTATGTAAGGCCTCTATGATTCATGTTAAGGTTGTGCATTTTTATAGAAATTATACCTATTCTTATTTATATGCACTTACCTCCTAAGTTTTATTCTATCTCCATGCATAAATTCATGATGTTGTCTCATAGGTTAGGATTTAGAAGTTGATGCTACATTTTTAAATGAGATTCTAGGTACATTCACATCATCTAAGTTCTTGCCTTTCATAAATGTGGTTTCAGCATTAATAGAAACACACCTTGAGTAAATGTAAAACCATGCCTATCATTGGAAGCTTTTTGTGCTCTAAGCATACATTCTAATTTTTCATTTCTCTTTATGAATTTAGTCAAAGATTTATTAAGAGCATTTACTTCCTTCCTCTAATCTTCATTTTCATATATTAGCTTATCCATATCATCATTATAAACAACATTCAAATTTTTAACTTATAGCAATTCATGCATTTTATTTTTCAACTTTTCTTTTTCTAAAATGCATTCATTTAAAAGTTCAAAGTCTCCTTGTATTTGGAAGATATTTTCTTCCTTTTTAAGGTCATGAGTTCTAAGCATTCTACCAACTTATCATATGAAATTCAATGTCAGCATCATTATTATCATCACGTGAATAAAAGAAAGAGGGTACCTCATCAAATATATTCATAAAATATAGATAAGTGTTGATATTGTAAAACAACTACTAGTTTTACACTCAAAACTACAAGTATACAGTTTGTCACTTGTAGTAAAGAACGGATATCAATCTCACAAGGATTGAGTTTAGTCATCACTTAATTTAGGTTTTAATTTGTTTAAGAAATAATTTAAGTTTTTAATGAACTGGAAAATAAAATAAAATAAATTAAACTAGTAATAATAGCCAATTAAGGCAAAGTGCCGGAATTTGATAACCAAGGTTTAAGATTAGGAGTTGTTATATCCCTATTTTGCTTCCCTCTTCACTTAACGATCCAATTTTGTTTCACCCAAGACTTTCTAATGCTTAACTACCCTCTCTTAAGGTGCAATTAGTTGTCCCTAGCCAAATAGATTAGAATTAATTATGCTATCTGTAGCCTTACTAACTTTTCCTAACCATTCAACTAGATATTAAGCAATCTTATACGTAATTTTTAACAAATAGCTAAGATCTCTCTTTAACTAATTGCGAAAACCTAAATATGTATAAGTTGATTGGGAGCTAACTCTCGTTACACTACCAACACAATTACCCAACTCACCCTCTCGGTCTATTGCAAGGTTACCCAACTCACCCCCTCAGTCTATTGATAGGTTTAAACTCAATACATATCACAAACAATCATTCATTGAATTACAAAGAAAAGTTCCATAAAATAGTTCAATAACAACTCCTATAAAATGTTTAGCTACTCATAATCACAAACAATCCACCAACAATCTTGTTGTCCATACTAAAAAGTAATAAAGAGAAGAAGAAAAATAAACTCGATGGAGCCTTGAATATCTTCTCTTCATTATAAGAAAGATGGAAAACTTGGGTGTTATGTTGTCTTGATGATTTCTAAGGAAGATGATGCTTTCTTCTTTTGGGTGCCACCAAAAATCTCTCTTTGCCTCTTTTGGATGTTGCCTAATCAATGTTGGAGGCTCCTAGGGTTTTGAACCCTTAAATATTTCCAAAGGAGGGTCCAAATACTTAAAATGCTGCATTTTACTCATCCAGGTATCAGTCTTGCTGTCACGATCGTGACAAAGAGCATATGAACAGTGATGGTCACGATCATGACCTGGTT
Source organism: Pinacopodium congolense (assembly GCA_028565735.1). NCBI lineage: Eukaryota > Viridiplantae > Streptophyta > Magnoliopsida > Malpighiales > Erythroxylaceae > Pinacopodium > Pinacopodium congolense. Next base: position 11,605 of record JAOXYD010229930.1, read on the forward strand.
CCTGCAACTTCAAGCACTCTTCACTCTTTTGGACATAACTTCTTCCCTGGACCTCTGATTGACTTGAAATTTGAACAGGAGACTCCTAACATCATGACCTTCCTCTCCACCAATTTTCATGACCATTTGGGCTCTAAACGTATTCGAATAAGCCATCAAAATCATTTATAAAATATCCAAATATGAAATGCTGACACCTATAGAATCAAACAGCATTGTGCATCAAACTATCCCTCAAATAAGCTCAAAATCTACCTTTAAACACTAGACAAAATAAAGAAACACTTAAACACTTGAAAGATCATACAAAGACGCCAAATATGAAAAAACTAAATTTAAACCACACAAAGAAACACTTAAAACACCTAAAAACAACCTAATAACATAACCTAAAAACACACTTATCAATAAGCCCTTCTGAATGTTCACTTTGTGAATTCCTTGACTCATCCCATAGTTGAGAGAGGCCAAATTAAGCTTTTTTTAATGGATATTTGTTATGTTTTAACACATAATTTTATGATTATATGTTTAATTGATGCTTGAAAATATTTAATTTTCAGGAAATAAAGATTAATCTAGGATTGGAGAAAAAAAAGAGAAAAGGATGCATTTTCCAGGACCTATATGCGGGTCTACAGAGACATTATATACCTTCTTACAATTTAAGCTTATTAACTTAATTTATTACATGACCAAACTTTAAACTATAATTAAAAGATAAAAGGTATAGTCTTAACCATAGCTTTGTCTTGAAATTATGAAGCAACTTTAATTTAGCCCTTAAACATGTGAAAAACTCACTCAATTCATTAATCACCTAATCTTTAGCTATTTTTGGTAATTTATGGTAATTTTTTAAATAACTTAAAAGTCAAAATTTTCATTATTTGAAGTAAGGTAGGATTAATTAGAAAATTTTACCCTTTTAATCAATTAATTAGAATTTTCTGGATAATTGTGATCTAATTAAGCTAATAATTATTTCTTTTCCTTATGGGACTGACACTCAGAGTCTTAAAAACACTTCGCTTTATTACTTGTTCGAAAGATACACTTGCATTTCACATTGGTTTATTCTAAGTTGAAATTGTATTAAAGTTTCAATCACTTAACCAATGCTAAACAAGATTTTGGCACCGTTGCTAGGGAAATGGGCTATAATGTTAGGAAAAACTGGTGCCAATTAGTCTAAGACTTGTAATTATTTCTTTTTTAATTATTCTTAATTTTTTTGTATTTATTTTTTATTTTTAAATTTTTTATGCTTTTATTGCCTTTTGTTATCTTGCTTGTATTGTTTGCTTATTTAGTTAAGTATTTGTTTTATTTATTTATTTTACTTTTGTATGAAAACTTAAGGTCAAAATCTTGAGCATTTAGACTTCAATACAAAGATTAAATGTACATTGCATAGGAAGAAGAAAGAATCGCGAGTTACCATATCTAATCCGTTAGTAGTAGAAAAATCTAGTAACACAGAATCTGAACTAGTAGAAATGGGTCCCCAGGAACATATAGTTGTTAAAACTCAGCAAGAACCTAGAGAACCAACAATAATAGAATTAGCAATGGGAAGCAGAGGTAGAACTAGGCTAGCATTTTTTGATTAGAGTTAGTGCAAACACCTTCGAAATCCTACATAGTTTCATTTTTATGGTTAGATCATCTCAATTAGGTGGTTTAGCTTTAGAAGATCCTAATGAATATTTGCAAACTTTCTGTGATACTTGTGATCTTTTTAGAAGCAATAGGGTTTCAAAAGATGTAGTTAAACTTAGTATTTTCCCTTTTTCCCTTAGAGATAAAGCCAAAGCCTTGTTATCCATACTTCAGCTTGGTTTAATTACTACACGGGATGATTAATGACTGCAATTCTTAGCTAAATGTTTCTCCCATTGCCAAGATAGCAAAGATGAAAACTGAGATTAACTCATTTGTGCAGTACAAGAATGGAAGTCTATATGAGGCTTGGGAAAGATTTAGGGAGATTTTTGCTAAGTGTCCTAGCCATTTAATATGTGACAGTAAGTAGACATTTTCTACATTGGTCTTACACCTTCGACTCATAGCACCATTGATGCTATATTTAGAGGTAGTTTTATGAAGAAGACTCTAACTAAAGCCTAAAATCTAATTGAGGAAGTGGTTACAAATAGTTTTTAATAAAAATACAAATGCATCCAAGGAAACCATATGTTGTTCATGTAATCAATGATTCGGTAGCTCTTGAAACTCAAATGGAAGTATTAAACAAAATGTTAGATAGTTTAATGAGAGGAGCTAGTGGTAGTACCCATATAATTGAATGTGAAAGTTGTTATAGTACCTCTCATTCATCATTAAAGTGCTTATAAGGTAGTCCTTTTACCTAAGAACCAAAAAAATCTTAGTTTGTTAGCAATTTCAATAGGCTCAGAGGAAACCTTTTTTCAAACACTCATAATCTTAGTTGGAGGAACCATTTGAGCTTTTCATAGAGTAACAACAAAACTACCAATAATGACCACACAACCTCAAGCCAACCCTCAAAGAGAACCTCTACCTGGGTTTAGATTTAATTAACCTCTCACCTAGTTTTGAAGAGACATTTCATAAGTCCATATAATCTAATAAGTTAAGGATGTAAAACCATGAGGGATTTGGAGACTCTGGATGGGCAAATTGCATGATTCTTATAGAAAGACGCTACTGGTAAGCTAATTAGTACTACTGAAGTCTATCCTAGATAGTATGCTAAGGCTATTATCTTAAGAAGTGGAAAAGAGTTTGAGAATGAAATAGTAAAGTTAATAGAGAAAGGAAATCAAGTATTAGTGGAGGAACAAAAGAGAGAGAAAGAACGAGAACATGACAGAAGGGAGAGAGCTAATGACAAAAGAGAGAGAGCTGAAGAAGAAGAGAAGAAAAAATAGAAAGAAGTTGAGATTAAAAACTCTGATAAGCCACTTTGGTTTTTTTGTTGATCTAAATGTACAACCTTACAAACCTTGATAAGCAATTTGAGAAATTTTTAGAAATTTTTAAGGAGCTACATATTAATATTCCATTTGCTGAGGTAATTTCTCAAATGCTTTCTTATGCAAAACTTTTGAAAGAACTTATGTCTAAGAAGATAATATTGTAGGAACATAAGACTGCTAAGCTTAATGAGGAGTGTTCTGTAGCCCTTTTGAAGAAGTTACCTCTAAAGCTTAAGGATCTTGGTAGTTTCACCATTCCTTGTACAATTGGTGTCTTATAAATAGATAGGGCTTTGATAAATAATGTAGTGAGCCTTAATTTAATGCCCCTATATATTTTCAAGAAATTAGGGTTGAAAGAACCTTAATCTACTATAGTCTCATTACAATTAACTGACAGATCTATTACCTATCCAAGAGGAATCATTGAGGATGTTCTTGTGAAGGTTATTAAATTCCTTTTTGCTTTTGATTTCCTTATTTTGGATATGGAAGAGGCCAGCGTAGTACCTATCATTTTAGGAAGGTCATTTATGGCTACTGCAAGGGCACTAATTAATATACATTGAGGAAAGCTCATTCTCAGATTTCAAGATGAAGAGGTTGAATTCAATGTGTTTAGAGTAATAAAGCATCCCTCTATCTTGGATTCATTTAACTTCGTAGTTGTGCATTCCATTCATTTGCAAAAGGAATTAATCCATTCATGTTCAATGGAAGGAGAGGAAGAGGAAGTCAAAGAAGTGTTGGAGGAATTAGAAGTTGGAAAGGAAAACTCTAGTTGGATTCAATTTAAAAGGTTTGAGCCTTTGGATAGACCAATTCAATCCATTCCAAGGCAATCTATTGAAGTGCCTCCAACTCTTCAACTTAAACTTCTTCTTTCACATTTAAAGTATGCATTTTTGTGAACTTCTTCTCTTGCATTTAAAGTATACCTTTTTGTAACCTCCATCACAATTGCCTATGATTATTTCATCATCATTAACTGATACGATGGAGGAGAATTCTTGAGAGTTCTTCTAAAGCATAAAAATGCTATAAGTTGGACCTTATCTGACATTAAAGGTTTAAGTCCTTCTATTTTCACTAATAAAATATTCATGGAAGAAGGAAGCAAACATTTAATCCAACTATAATGGATACCATTCTAATATCTGACTCTTCATGAGTTCATTCGGTTTAGGTAGCACCTAAGAAAGGAATAACTATTATGATGAAAAATGAGCAGAATGAATTGATTGCTACAAGAAAAGTAATTAGATGGAGTATTTGCATTGATTACAAAAAATGAAATGATGTCACATAAAAGGAACACTTTCCCTTACCCTTCACAGATCAAGTAATTGAAAGATTTGCTACGAATAGTTTTCATTGTTCTTTAAATGGGTAATAGTGGGTATTTTCCAATTCCTATTACCCCTGAGGATCAGGAAAAGAGAACATTCACCTATTCTTATAGCACTTTCACATATAGATGTATGCCTTTTGGCTTGTGTAATGCTCCTGTAACCTTTTAGCGTTGTATGGTAGTAATTTTTGTAGATATGATAGAGACTTTCATCAAAATCTTTATGGATAATTTTTCTTTGTTTGGCACTTTTTTTTATGCATGTTTAGAAAATTTGGAGAAAGTATTAAGAAGAAGTGAAGAGACCAACTTGGTCTAAATTGGGAAACAATGTCATTTCATGGTGTAAGAGGGCATTATTTTGGATCACAAGATATTAAGGGAATAGAGGTAGATCTAGCAAAAGTTGACATTATTGCTCAACTTCCACCACCTAATTCAGTTAAAGCAATTCAAATTTTTCTAGGAAATGCAGGATTCTATAGATGCTTTATCAAGGATTTTTTTAAAGGTATCTAAGCCCTTTACTGAATTATTGACCAAGGATGTTGTCTTTAACTTTTATGATAAATGTATTCATTCTTTACCATTGTTAAAAGGGAAACCTATTAGTGTACCTATTTTGGTATCACCTAATTGGTCTCTTCAATTCAAGTTGATGTATGATACAAGTGACTTTGCAGATGGTGCTGCTTTTAGGAAAAGATCTGGCAAAATCTTCCATCCAATTTATTATGCAAGCCATACGTTGAATGATGACCAAAGGAGTTACACTGCCACTAAGAAGGAGATGTTAGTTGTGATGTTCACATTTGATAAATTTTGGTCTTATTTATCACTTTCAAAGGTCATAGTCTATATATGCCATTCAACTCTAAAGTATCTCATGAACAAATAGGATGCCAAGCCTTGACTGATTTGATGGGTTCTCTTTTTATAAGAATTTTACATTTAAATTAGAGACAAGAAAGGAAAAGAAAATTTTGGGATTGATCATTTATCTCATTTAGATGAAGTAATGATGGAGAACGAAGAAGGCCAAGACCTTAAAGAGGTATTTCCTGAAGAATATTTTCATGTCATTCTTACCTTGCCTTGGTATGTAGATTTTGTGAATTATTTGGTTGGTAATCTTTTACTTCCTAACTTTTCACACCAACAAAAAAGGAAATTTTTTTTAGGTTAAGAGATATCTTCGGTATAACCTTTTTTTTTTATATCTAAGGTACATGTTCATGGAGTAATTCAAAGATGTGTGCTTGAAGAGGAAGTGCCCACTATTTTAAGCCATTGTCATTCTCATGAGACTAGAGGATACTTTAGACCCCTTAAGATTGCAAATAAGGTGGTGGAATGTAGTTTTTATTGGCCAACCTTGTTTAAGGATGCATTTCTCTATGATAATTCTTGTGACAAATTTTAAAGGGTTGAAAATTTCTCGAGAAGATATGAACTGGAACTAAACAAAATTTTAGTAAGTGAAATTTTTTATGTTTGGGGTATTGACCATATGAGACCATTCCCTTCATCATATGGGTATTGACCTTATGGAATCATTCCCTTCATCATACTCTAACCAATACATCTTAGTAGCTATATATTATGTGAGTAAATGCGTTGAAGTAGTTGCACTTCTAAGTAATGATGTAAGAGGTATAGTTCGCTTTCTAAAGAAATTTTTTTTACTTGGTTTGGGACACTAAGAGCAGTTATAAGTGATGGGGGAGCACACATTTTCAATAAAAAATTTGATTCCCTTTTGACAAAATATAGTGTCACCCATACATTTACTACACCTTATCATCCTTATACTAGTGTTGATGCAAAACTACAACTACGAGTTTTATGCTCAAAACCGCAAGTATACGGGTCATACTTGTAGTAAAGAACGGTATCGATCCCACAAGGTTTGATATCTAGTCACCCTATTAATTCAGTTTACACTTTGTTCAAGAAATTCAATTTAAGCCAATAAAATAAAATAAAAATAAATAAATCAAACAAACGCAAATAGATTTAGGAGCAGGAGGGAGCAACACAACCAATCGCAAACACAACAAACAGAAAATTCGGAGAAAAACAATCAAGATTTAAGCATAGGATTTGTTATTATCCTTATTTGTTTCCCTTTGGTTAATTAATCTAATTTATATTTGGCCCA
>JAOXYD010229939.1:0-18077 GCA_028565735.1 Pinacopodium congolense
ATATAACCATACATGGATAAGTTTTAAACTACTTTAACATTCTTAATAATTTGGTAGTCATGATATATTACTAGACATCAATTTTCAACTATGATTATAAATTGTTTAAGTAGAGAATTAAATATAAATTAAATGAGTTCTAACTTATCCAAATCTAATTATAAATTATAATTTTTACTAATAAATTAGGAACTTAATGGGTCACGTATAAAGGACTACTAAGGAAGATAAAAATTAACTAAATTAGCATTAATTGTAAATTTTTAGAAGCTTCAAGGATGAAATATGTAATATTTGATTTTATTAAGATCAAATAATAATTATAATCAAAGTTTGACTTTAATTGTTCTTTTTATTAATTTTGGTATTAAGAAACAAATGTTATTTTCTCATATCTAAGGAAAAAGAAAGAAAGAATAGTTAGCACAATTTTTCTTCTTCCTCTCAAAATATTTTTGAGTTATCCTTTAATGGATCTATAGATAATGTTAGACGTAAGACATTTAAATAACTTGTGGTTGATAGATCTGCAAGAAACATAATATTCTATAGAAAGCAAAATCAAGTTTATCGTAATCTTGTTACTTTTCTTATTTATTCTTTAAAGATAAATTTGTTAAGGTGATCCATAGGAAATTTGTAAAAATAATCTATTATGCATTGATTTAATCATTGTAATTTCCCAATAGTGGTATCAGAGTCATCTTTAAAAAATTTAGTTTCATTCATGTGCTTGATTTAGGTTGATTAGATGTATATGCAAAAGTTGCATATATTGTGCCTTGTCAATTTTTTAAAACTATTTTGGAAGTGGTTCTATTGTTTATTTTTATTGTTATTTTTTGCATGTACTCTGCCATGGTATTTTTTATATGAAAAATGATTATGTTTTTGGAAAGATTCAAAACTATTTTTACTACCTATAAATAGATATTTTTTTACTGCCCGTGGTTCAGCATTCTTCTTTATGGTTTTTGCTATTGTCTTATGTTTAGTTTTTAATATCTTTTTGAGAATGTTATTATCTACTTATTTGATTCTACTATGTTTTGTATTATTGGAGAAACAAATTGAAAGCATGTCCCATATTGTTTATCTTGCTAGAAAAAAGATTATGCATATCCCTTAGAAAGTAGTTCTAGTCTTCTCCTAGAATGTGTTCTTCACTAGAAACTGGAGATATTCTCCAATGAAGTTTTAGTCAATAACATTAATTAAGAGTTAAATAATTTTATTTAAAGAGAAAGATGTTAAAGAGGTTTTGGCTTTAATTTGTTGAAACATATACTATTTTCTGGAACCTCAAACATAAAATATTTACGTTACTCTATATGGATTAATTGTTATTTTTTAATTTTTAAGGGGACATTATATGCTAAAAATAAACGTAGGTGTTATTAAAATTCATAAACATAGGTTTTAATGAAAATGGAAACTAGAAACAGATAAACTAAAAAACATAGCCAAACAATCTATGATTTGTTTACAACATATTAATTTTAAATTAAATAGGTGTTAATAGTCATAGATATTAGGTACACTAGCAGTGGTAGTGGTTACTAGTGTAGCCTCACCACTATTGACAGTGAAGCTTCTTCCCTCTGTGGAAAATAGCTCAACTGCATTACCAATCACTAATGAGTTAGAACTAAAGGGATACTAGTAGTGGAGAGAGTTAGAACAGGAAAGCAAGTAGATATCAGGAGAGGCAACAAACAACGAAATAGAAATAGAGAAACAACAAAGAGTAAAAAAAGAAAAAAAAGGAGGTAGACAATCATGGAAGGTAAGGTGTACATCTCACATGCGCTTGAACTAGATAATAAAGGTAGGACTAGTGCATGCACCAATCAAACTATAGGTTTTAACCGTGACATGTGCATTGGACACATTTACAGTAAACAGTGTTGGTACATACAATACACATGTCAATAGACACAATTATTCCCTTTTAATTAATTAATTTTTAATTATATTAAATTAAACTTTCTTAATAAAATTAAGGTTAAATTAGTTTAGATTCCTAAAAACTTAGAAATTTTTTTTTCTAATTTTTGAAAATATTTTCAAAGGTTATATTTATTAGGAACATATGTGAAATTTAGTTTATTTTTGTCAAGAGTTAAATAATTAAATTAGATAAGTTATCGAATCAAGAATTAAAATCAAGCAAAACACTAAGGTTATCTTTCATAATTAGATTATATTAAATAAAATTAATATAATGTGATTATACAAATTATAATGAAATTTAGAAAATCTTAAATCCCTTATTAAAATATTAAGTACATATTTATGATTATGACCTTTCATAGTTATAAGAATAAACCATAGTTATATTTATAATTAGGCTTGTTAAGCAAACTTAAAGTAACTTTAACCTAAATATATTTTGACTTAAAATAATGAGTCCTACATAACAAAATTTGCATGATTTAGATTAGCAAACTTATGATTATATAAATTTAGAGGCAGGTTTAGGAAAAATCTATAAGATATATTTTAACAAAGAATTGTTACCTAATAGATCTAAGAGTAATATAGCATGTGATTGATAAGAATCTTATTTACTTAATTTTAATTTTGTTAGTTTATTAACTAAACTCAAAATCAATTAAATTGGAATGGAATCCTAGCTTACTAGAAAGTTATGTGATAATTTTTTGAAAAAATAGTGGAAGTCATTAATTTGTTTAAAATAGTGGAAGGACCAAATATTTTATTAAAGTTATTATTTTATTTAGTTTTGTGATGTACACTAATACTTTCTCTTTTACATTTTGATTATTAAACAAATGAGTATGAATTTACCTATGGGGAGCATTATAGATGCTAACAAGTTTACTGGACCTAATTAGATTGGTTATGTAACTTAAGAATTATTCTTATACAAGAAAAGTAGTTGTACATTCTTGACACTACCATTCCATTAGAGCTTAAATTGAATGCAACTTATGATTTTTGGGAAAGATAACATTGTCATATTGAAGACAATGAGCAAACCACTTGTGTGTTGTCTCTCAGGCTTCAGAGGCAATATGAGAACATAGATGCAGGACCATGATGTTGTATCTTTAAGAATTATTTAATGCACAAAGTCAAGTGCAGAAGTTCGAGAATGTTCAACTCTATACCAATGTAGGATGATACTAAATCTTTAATAAAGTTATATGTACTGAAGCTGAGTAGCTATATTAAAAAATTAGACAAATTGGATTATATATCATAAACCATGAGTTCAATATCTATTTAGTTTTATAGTCTTTTATCATTATCTTTTTATAATTTATTATGAACTTTCATATGAACCAAACAGATGTAACAAAGTCGAAATTACTGAATATGCTCAAGATCTCCAAGGTATGCTTTAAGAAGGATTCCAATTTCATTCTTGTTATTAGTTCTTTGAAAAACAAGAGTAAGATTCCTAATAAGATTAAGAACAAAAAGTAAAAAGGTTATGCTAAATTAGCAAAGCTAATAGGTAGCTTTAAGAAGAAGCATGAAAAAAACATTTTTTTTCATTATAGAGTATCTGGATACCAAAAGAAGAACTACAAAGCTTATCTTACTAGCTTAACGGAAAAAAATGTTAAAGATAACTTCATCATTAATTATGTTTTTTATTTAAATCAATCTTTCTACTTTTATTTCATAATCTTGGGTATTAGGTATCAGTTATGATTCTCACATTTGTAACAATATACAAGTGTTAACAGAGAGTAGATTATTAAAGAAGGGCAAATAGGACATAGGAGTTGGCAATAAAGTAAAAATTAGTACTTTAGTTGTAGGAACTTATGATTTAGCTTAAAACATAATAATTGTTATTATTTTCCAGTGATTATAAGAAACATAATTTTTATTCCTTGTTTAGACATGAACAAATTTATCTTTATTATTAAAAATAAAAGTTATTCTTTTTATAGAGATAATGTTTATTATAGATTTTGCTTATTTACAAATGGTTTATATGAATTAGATATTGAAAGGCCAATTTTTAACACAAACAATAAGAAAAGAAACTTAAGTGAATAAAATATATCTTATTTTTGGCATTATAGGTTAGTTAATACAAATGAAACTTGAATCACAAAATTACATATAGAAAGATATTTGGATCCTTTTGATTATGAATCATATAAAACTTGTGAGTCTTGTTTATTAGGAACGATGACCAAACTACCCTTAACTAAAAAGTGACAATTTGTCAATTAAGTTACTAAAGCTTATACATTCAGATGTGTATGGCCCTATATCTACTTAAGCTAAAGATGGATATATAAGCTTTAGTAACTTATTGACAAATTGTCACTTTTTAGTTAAGGGCCCTATATCTACTTAAGCTAAAGATGGATACACATATTTCATTACATTCATAAGACTAAGTCATTTAAAAGTTCAAAAAATTTAGACTTGAGGTAGAGAAATAAATTAATAAGAGTATCAAGACACTTAAATCAAATTAAGGTGGCAACTTCTTAAATTGTGAGCTTTTTGGTTATTTAAAAGAGAATGAAATTCTCTCACAATAAACTCTACCAGAAACTCTACAACTCAATAGAGTGTTTAAGAGGAAATATTGTGTTCTATTAGGTATGATATGTTCTATAATAAGTTATACAAATCTTCTAATTTCCTTTTAGTAATATTGCCTTGAAATTAATGCTTACCTTGTAAAAAATGATTCATTAAAATCGATTAATAAGACTTCATATAAGATATATATTGGTAGTAGACCAAGGTTATCACATTTAAAGATTTTAAGATTATGATGCAATGTGAAGTGTGCAATATCTAACAAGTTTAATGCTATATCAAATAAGCGTAAGTTTGAAGAGTATTCAAAAGAAAGTTTTGGATATCAATTTTATTATCCATTTTATTAAAGGCTTTTGTCTCAAGAATTGTTATATACTTAGGAAAAACAATCATCCTTAAGTAGAGTAATAGGAGTGAGTTATAACTTAGAGAAGTTTAAGAATTAAAATTTTATAATTATAATTAAAGTTTGAATTTAATTGTAATTTTTCTTTAATTTGAACATTAAGAAAAAATTATTTTTCACACACATAAGAAGGAAGAATGAAAAAAATAGTTGGTACAAATCTTCTTCTTCCTCTAAAAATAGTTTTAAGTTTATTTATGGTAGATTTATAGATACCATTAGAGGTTGGACTTTTGGCAATTTATGGTTGACAAATTTAAAAGGAAGCGAAGATTTTACAAGTAAAAAAATTCGAGTTAATCAAAATTTTGTTATTTTTCCTATTTATTATTTGAAGTTAACTTTGCTACAAGGATTTATAAGAAAATTGTTAAAATAATTTTATTACTCCATGATTCGATCCGGGTTAATTTCGCAATATAGACAACTTCTTCCATTCAGACATAAGGATGCATCCAACAGTTTTTGAAAAAAATGATTGGTATGGTCTTTATGATCTCTTCATTAGGACTCTAATGGTGGCATCAAAATCATGATCTGAATTGTGTTGATAGACTATAACAAAAATTAGAAGTGATGAATAATGGTTAATGACAATAGATTATGGCAAAGGGTGATGGAGTGTAGTGGCTATAAAGAGAAAAAGGAACTCTTGGCACTTAGTGTTACTTAGTGTAACTTAGAATAAATGAAAGAGAAGAAACTTTGTATTACTTAGTGTATATATTACATACATAAATAAGGCTATTTATAAGCACTACATTAGCTAAATAATATAGAAATAATAAAAATTTATATGATCCAAAATGAAATTAAATCTAGAATAATTGCAACTAAGTAATTACAAATAACATATTAATATGATTGAAAAATATATCAGATGTCATAGTATAAAAGGATGAGTAACTCATATACAAGGAGTGACTTATTCTTTAATTCTAAACTTTAAGAAATTAGACTATGACTTATATTTATGTATGAATCTCTATTAAGACTTATTTCTATTAAATGTGAAAATTGAAACACTTAATACATTCTTTCATGCATAGGAATGAGCATTTAATGCATGAAGTTGGCCACCTAATCATAACCATAATGTGTCATAGGTTTAATAGGGTTCTAGGGATCTTTCTTATGATCATCTTTCTGATATGATGTAGCGCAAAAGTGAGTTACTCAATTCAAGAGTAAGAAACAATAAATCTAATAAAGAATTTACAAGAAAATAAGAGGTTTTACGAAACCCTTTTAAAAAAACAAGAAAATCAAATTTGAGTTACTTAGAATATTCCTGAACATAGAAGATCACTATTTAAACCTAATATGAAATCTTTGACTTGGAAATAAGGACAAAATCTCTTTTAAAATCAAAACAAACATAAAAAATAAAATTTTAAAATTGGATTGGGTAACAACAATAGTTCTTAAGACGCACAGTAACACTATTAAGGGGAGCAGTTGTACTCTTTCTTTTTGCCTATGAGGTTCACTTTGCAACCAATAATAGTGGTTGTTTCTCAGTCTATAATGGTGTTGTTGCCATTGATCTCCTGAGTAACATAGTTTCAGTTTCATTTGGACTTTTGACACTCCAAATATTCCATAAGTCTTATATTAAGCTCATTTGTGTCAATATGAATGAAGAGAAATCCCCTCAAATTGTCTTTGTTACAACTAAGTCAAAAGCAACACAAAATAATAAGAAACCTAACAATTGCAACAAAATAATGAATGAATTGTAAGCACATCAGTATTCAATGAATGCTCAAAAACAATGAATGCATACTTCTAACTCTCATAAAATTTCAACAACCAAACTTCCACACTCGGATGTATTGATACCAAAATCCTAGTTCAACCCATAAGTATTAAGTGCAACCTTAATTGTTGTATTTGTTAAAAACAGCGTAAAACGTTTAGATACCAATCCAATTTGGTTATAAGGAATTTGGTCTACCAAACCCGTCATTAACCTTGTCTACTACAAGTCGACTTAGTGCTATAAATTTAACACTTTATTATTATTTTTTTGGAAAACTTTTAAAGTGGTTGGTCTATCACTTCATCAGGAAAAAAGAACTGTTAAAACTTTAAAAACAAAAAGACTACAAATTTTAAGAGTAACATTGAAAGTTTGCCATTAAATTTTTTTGACTGAAGTATAATGAATATATATATATATATATACCTCTTAAATTGAAAGGATTATGCATTAAACCTAACATGAGATGTCATGTTTTTTTTTAATCGCATGTGTATTGAAATGAACAAGTAGAGAGTTATAAGAAAAAAATGCATTATTTTTTACATAAATAAATCTTCATCCTTGATCTCTTAATTTATACTTAATCTTATAACTTTGGCTTGTTCTTCACTTGAACATTGATTTGACATTCAATTTGATTCTTTTGACTGTTTGGATCATTCTGCCTTGCATCGTTTCTTGAATTCTTATAAATACCAAACTATTTTATAAATTGGATTACTAATACCGAATTTAAATGAATATCAACAATATGTTTTTTTTAAATAAGCCAATAAATTAAGAAAACCAAAACTGTACGAACATTACAAGTAAGGATCTTGTGGAAGTATCAAAATAAACTACAGAAAACACACTTGACGAGTCACCAATTTGAAGTAGGCTGTTGCTTTGATCAAATGTAGCGACTCTTCACAACAATGTTTCTTTCTTCCCTTGGCAAACTGGTGAATTCCAGAAGTTTAACATCCCCAATTTCTTCTCAAAGCTCCACTGCAATGTAGGTGCACGTCTTGAGCCAAGACCTGCATTCTGATAGCTTATTTCACCTGCTGCAACATATGTGTTTTGGGTTTCCTCACATCCCCGAATATTCTTGCATTCCATTCTATCCATACGGCATACACTATACTACCTAGAGCTATATTGCATAAATATTTGTCCCCCTTACTACAAAATCTCTGCTGTAGAATCCACGTCACTAATATATAAAATTTAAAATGACATAGTTTAATAAGATGGTGTTCCCACAAATATATAATCTTACGAGTATTTATAGATACCCAGTGCTGCAAACAATGTGTTCAATCTTGTAAGAGCTTGCAGACGTAAACCTATAACAAATGATACACCCTTTGTCTTGAAATTGAAATGACATTAAAAAAAGGGATACTTATATTACCCGTACAACGTTTCGAAATGTTTTAACAAGCCCAGTGGGTGGGGCATGAATATAATGATAATGGGAATCAGGGAGAGATTACAAGGATCGCAAGTCTAATTTAATTGAAAGCAACAAAAATTAAGAGGTATCTATACATAAGTTCATGTTGAAAATGAAAACGCTTCTTATATGTGTATTCCTCCTATCTCAAATAAGAAAATAATGAAATTTAAAACACTGGCTTTTAGTAGATGCAGACATTATTTGCACTTATAGTACAATTGGTCCTATTAATAAGCATGAAAATCAGCAAGTAGTAAGAATGGGGCAGAAATTTTACTTGCCAAATGCAATTTAAAAGCCGCCACGGCGTGAATCATGTATACCATTTCCGTTGATAAAGGAAACATTATCAGGACAATAAATGTTCGGTGGTGATGAGGATGTATTTGCCGCATCGCGAGGGCAAATGGAGGCAACAAGTGCTGGGGTCACATCAAATTGTGTTCTACTTTCAAAGAGGAGGGTCTGGACACAGAGAACTGGTGCAGTTGCTTAGAAGCATCGAACCAGTACATAAACATAGGGTCTCGCTTCCGATCCACAAGCCATCACGATTCTGACTCTAATCGCGAAGGAGAGGCATTTGTACGAATGAAAGAGTTGTTAGGGTTATCAAATGCAGGAATCGAAGTTATGCTGGGGAGAGGAAAGTGGAGCTTCTTTGAAGATTTGGCAAAATTCATAAAAGGTAGTTCCATTAATGGCCTCACCCAATGTTAATCAGCTCCAACCTTTATGATAAAAACCGAGAAATTATGAGCGACAGATGGAGGATAGTGACTGGACCTTGGATGCCAAATTAAGGGAAAGCACAGTTATGAGCCAAGTCAGGCAGCTGAGGCTATAAATAATTGCTCAACGGTCGAGCATGCACATGTATAAAGCGACTGTTTTGGCAGCTATACTGTATAAACTACCATTTAGCATACCCTTTCGGTTGACTAGTTCCATGCAAATCTAAACGATGCACAAAACTCCATAGCTCTCCTATAAAGAACAAAACAAAGATCATCCTAGACAGTGTTGAAATTTTTTTTACTGGACATTTATTAATTATTTTAAAATTATAATTATAATTAAGTTTGGTATGGTATAAAACAATTTAATAAAGATAAAATATAATAACTTCTCTTGTGGTTCAGTCAATTTCACCAAAACTTTCTATGGAATATCTTTTGTAAAAATTTTACAAATAATTTTTGTTATATTTTTTAAAAGTCTAAAAATCAATCTTTATATTAAGTCTTGTCGTTAATTCTAGTTTACGATGATAATTTTTGGATAGGTGACATGTCACGTGAACAACAACATTACCGGGAGATGATTAAAATTAACAAACCATATAAATAGTGCGTATCAAGTAAAATGATTTATTAATTCATTATATTTACATATTATTACTTATATAAAACTATTTTAAATTTTAATATGTGACATTAATTCATTTTATAAAAATTAAAATCATTATATTATTTAATTGTATATTATAGTTTAATATGATACATTGTCTTTCATTAATTTTTTTTTAATAAAATTATCAATTTTAGTTACGATTCCTAATTAATAAAAATTGTTAATTTTTTTATTATTTTATTGATTTAATAGTTATCCCCTACTTATACAAAAGAGTATAACAAATGATTTGATATAAAACCTTTTCAAAAAAATATTTACTATAAAATGTCAATTGATTTTATTATTAATAATATATCAACCAATTTAACATAAAAAATTGATTTCTTCATTATATATGAAATTTATTATGCAATAGTATTGATAAATATAATGATGAATTTCTTATTGTTAATTATAATATATTTTATATTATAATATTAAAATATATCAACTTCATACGTTTTATTATAATCCATAGCTTTACATATATGTAAAAGAACTAGTTTTTTTGATAATTTTAATTTTTAACTTTAATCAATAATTTTGATTAATTTTTTTCATCGTATCCGCCATTATACTCAATAAAAATGTTTATTGACCCTTGCTATTATGTTGATCTACTAGACACTTGGGCCAAGTTTGACTAATTTTTCATGTCTTATCAATTTGTTAGACTTAGCATAAGTGTTGATTAATTTATTTTGTCATATTGACTTGTTAAGTTTAATATAAGTATTAAGTAATATATTATCGCATTAATTTGTTGAACTCAATCCTAGTACTTAATATTAAATATTATCATAAATATATAAAAATAATTATTTATAATAAAATGATTATGATTATAAAAATTTAATAGATATTTCAAATTATTATAGCATATTAGCTATCTTATTTGTTGGTATTATTAATATATTATTCATTAACAATTAAATTTTATAAATTAACATATTATTAATAAAAAGAAGTTTATATTATGTGATATATACTTAATTATAATTTTTGTTGTACATAATAATATATAAATATGTGATAAGTGTGTTTTTATACTATATTTTTAGATTGTTTTTAGGTGTTTTAAGTATTGTTTATGTGGTTTAAACTTAGTTAGTATGAACTTTTTCATTCTTTTTCATTATCTTTCACATGTTTGATTGTTTTTGGTATTATTTAGTGTTTAAGGAAAAATATGAACTTATTTGAAGGATGGGTTGATGCACTTTGATGTTTGAAATTGTAGGTAACAAATGAGATCCAAAATTGGTATCAATTTTCATACTGCAACTTTTGTAATACATTAGATGCCCTTATAGACCTCGGATTGCAATGAAATTTTACAGGGAAGTAGAACAACAAGGAGCCTACATATCAAATTTCAAGTCAAAAGGAAGTCTGTGGACAAAGATATATTGGAAATACTACGCAAAGGTCAAAGTTGAAAAAAGCTAATTTGATACGATGACGTGGAAAAACGTGTGGGGACATATTTTATGAGTTTTTGGGATTAAAAGGTAGTGGGAATTAACCTAGAGACAGCAATTCTTACCCTAGGAGACATAGAAGACATAAAATAAGGTTTTGTGGAAAGAAGAAAGGTGGAGAACTCAATCTTGGAGTGGAGACTGAAGATTTAACAAATGCCATCTCGATTTTCCTAAAAAGGAGGCGTCAAGCATAACCATTAGTTTTCTCTTTTCTTTTGCCTTCCTTTTGATGATGAATCTGAATATTACTTGTTTAAATATCTTTATTAATAGTTAAATCTAGTTTAGAGATTGTTCTTGAATTGTTTATCTAACTTTATTCTTATTGATTTAATGCGTAGTTGTTTATGTTGATTGTTAAGCTTATAATCACTTCGAATTAAGAGATTGTTTTGATTTATTTGAGTTAGGGTGTGCAACAAGAGTTGGTAACTTAACGGACCTGCAATTAATAGGTTAATAAGTGGTTAAAGATATATCTTAACTATTTTATTAATTACCTATAGGATTGCTTCACATCTAGTTGAGTATTTAGAAAAGGTTTCGTAGATCGAGAGATTGCAAGACTAATTCTATCTTACTTCAATTAGGGATAATTAGTTGCACCTTGAGAGAGGGCAATGAAACTTTAGGATATCTTGGGTTAATCACAATTAAATCAATAAGATAAAGTAGAGTAAATAAGGATAGAATAATCCCTAAGTATCCACTATTGAGTATATTCTTTGTTTTACTTTCTTCTACAATTATTTACATTCAAGTTTCGTTAGTTTAAATTTAATTTCAAAGTTACTACCATCTTGTTTGCCTTAAACAAAGTGAATTCAAGTCGTTAAGTGTCTAAATTCAATCCTAGTAGGATCGATATCAATTATACTATAAGTTGTTATCTATATACTTCTAGTGTAGTTAAAACTAGCAAACACAAATGTAAGATGAGCCCATTTTGAAAAAAAAGAGGGTGAGTAGTTACTGCTTCTTGAACATAACCTAGTATTTACTCTAATGGATGATTCTTCTTATATTTCTAATCCTTAGGAAGCTTGTCATCCTTGTTTTTTTCCCACTTTATTTAACAATTAGCTCTTATGAAGTAGTTTGTCCTTAATTTTCTCTCCATTGGCTAACTTTTCCAAGTACTTGAACAAACTTGCATCATCATCTCCAACATATCTATTGCTTTCAAAAATGTTAGTTCCATCAAATACCACATGCATGGAATTTTCAATGACATTCTTTCTTTTATTGAACACTTTATAAGCCTTGCTAGTCAAAGAATATCCTGCAAAATACCGTTATCCTTCCTTGAATCAAAATTTTCTAAGTTATCTTTAGAGCTTAAGATATAACATTTGAACCCAAAATCTTTAAAATAGATAATTTTAAGTTTCTTTCCATGCAAAGTTCAAAAGGATTTTTATCCATTTTAGGTATAATGGATTTTTTTTATGTCTAGAAACACTTAGATAAATCAAATATATTTGTCTTGGTTCTGGCCATTTCTTATAAAATGTTGTCCTTTCTTTGAATTACATCATTTTGTTCGAGGGTCTATGGTTTTAAAAAACATTGGAAATACCATTATCATCACAATTCATTAAAACAAGTCATTTTAAAATTCCTTACCATCATCACTTCTAGTGGATCCAATTGTTAAACTATTTTCAATTTGAATTTTCTTAGAAAATTTCACCAAATACTTGAAGCATTACTCCTTAATAATTAAAAAAAAATCCTTGTAAATCTACTAAAATCATCCATAATCATAAATGCATAAAACTTACCACCCAAGCTAGCAAGTCTAATAGATCCAAACAAGTCCATATGAAGAAGTTATAAGAATCTAAAAGTAGTTATCGATTTCTTGTTTTTAGAGGAACTTTTTTCTTGTTTCCCATTTGACATGCTCTAAGAATTATATCTTTCTCAAACTTCATGCAAGGAGCCCATTAACAAGTTTGTTAGTCTTGATATTTGATAATAGTTCTATGCTTTCATGTCTAAGGCTTGTGCGCCACGTCCATGCATTTTTACTTGTAGAAACTAAAAACTTCATAACAACGTTAGAAAAATCATCTAAATTAATAATTTAAGTATTTCTTTCCCTTTTTCCTAAGAATGCAATACTATTGTGAATTTTTCTTTAAACTACACCTCAATTTGCTTCAAGGCTTACTTTATGATCCTTATCATATAGTTAACTAAAACTAAGACGATTAAGCTTCAAACCATCAACTAAGAGAATATTATCCTTGAGAGCAGGGTTTTACTTGCCAAACTTCCTAATACTAACTATCTTACCATTGGCATTATCTCTAAATGTGAAAAATCCACAATCGTTACTTTTGAATGAAATGAATTAAAAGGTTCATTGATCATTAGTCTTGAGCATACACTATCTACATGTAATTTGTCCTTCCTTTTAGTGACCTAGAAAACAAGAAATTTATTTTGATTTAGGTACCCCTATCATTTTAGGTCAATGAGGATTATAAAATTTCCTATCCCAACCTTTTCTTCTAATATTCCAACTAACTCATTTATCATAAAAATGTAGTTGTACATGTCCAAAATAACCACAATAGTTTCAAAACAAAGGTGTATGGGTTCTTTATGCATGTTTGATTCCATGCCTAGGTTCTTCACTTATTATAGGTCTATATGTGATATTATGCTTAGGTTGATAATATGATATCCTAACATTGTATCGATCTAATGATGTTCTTCTAGGTCTTATATTAGGACTTTACATTTACACCCGATACCTCTTCCTAGGTTGTGTCCTATTCATGGATGTTTTTTATTCATAATATCTAGGTTCCCTTTTAATAAGATTGTGCTATTAGTTGAAGGTGAATTTTCACTAATGTAACCTTATCCTTGCCTATCATTTACCATCTTTTATACTCTTAACATTAATTTCCATTTCTCATTCCCTTTTTGTAAATTTGGACAAGGATTCCTTAAAAGAATCTACTTCTTTTGTTGAAGATGCATTTTCATGTGCCAATTTTTACCTATCACATCCATCTGCATTTCTAGATTCTAAATCATGCCTTAGTTTTTCATTCTCAAGCTTACATGTATCTAGTAACTTTACATTTTCTTTATACTAAGTGGATAGTTTCTTTTTTTCTTAGTTAACACTTTTAGATAATCAACTAATTCATCATATGTAAATTCTTCATTACAACATCATAATTATGAGAAGTAAAAGACGATGGTAGATCAACATTTTCCATAAAGCACATGCTTACCACATCATCTTCTCCTTAGAGTCACCTTGAATTGTACCATGCCATGGCTTTTAATTCCTTTTCTCTTGATTGTCACTTTATTGCAGGAGTGGGTGTTGTGATCATGTATGACCTATTTCCTTGCATTCAAATACATGCAATGTTAGCTAATTTATTTTTATAATTGAAATTATCTTCTATTAAGGCTCTTCTTTATAAAGATATCTTCTTCTTTAAAGACATTTTGAAACTTCTTATAAGTAGTGCCACATTCTCATCATCAGTTCCACTTATAGAGGCCTCATCATCTTTATATGCCTCCCTTAATGGTTGGAATGACATTTTTTTCTTCTTTTGGATGTTCTGCTCCTCTTATGACTCCTTTAGTTTCTTTTCATAAGTTAGGACGAATCTCATAATTCAGGCATTGGGGTGAATTCTAGGATAATAGAAGCAGAAAAGAATACATGTCATTTACTACGCCAGCCACACCTAGATAAGATCACAATTGAACTATAATCCTATAAAAAAGAAATTGCTACGTGGTGGTGTTCGCATGCGACAAATTTCGTTCATACTTATTAGGTGTTAAGGTAATTATTTTTACTGATTATGCAGAATTAAGATACCTATTCTTCGATAAGGATGCAAAGCTAAGGTTTGTCTATGGGTTTTAATTCTACAAGAGTTTGACGTAGAGATTGGAGATAACAAAAGGAGCAAACAATATGGTGGTAGACCACCTATCCCATCTAGAAGGAGGGGAGATGCAATCTAGTGAAGAAATTAATGAACAATTCCCCAAGGAATCCCTAATAATTATAAATAATCTTTTTGTCCCATGGTTCTCTAATATAAAGAGCTGTATCACATGTGATATCCTTCCTCACAACCTATCTTATCAACAACAACAAAAATGATTGCTATTTGAGTGTGCTCATTATCTGTGGGATTAGGCAATATTATATTAGATATATGCTGATAGTTTGATTCGTAAGTGTTTTCCTTAAGATAAAATGCTTGAAGTTTTAACTCAATGTCATAATCTATCTTACATAGGTCATTACATAGCCAATAAGTATGATAACTCATGTGCTAGAGTATGGATTCTTTTGGCCTTGGCTATTTAAGAATGGGCATGAGTATTTAAAGAACTATGATCAATGTAAATGAGTGGGAAGACTTATAGAAGTAGAAGTCTTTTTCACATGGGGAATCAATTTCATGGGGCCATTGTGATCATCACTCGATAACAATTATATCCAAATAAGTGTGGACTATCTCTCTTGATAGGCAGAGGTGGTAGCTACGCCAACCAATGATGATAAAGTAGTATAGCAGTTCATAAAATAAATATTCAATAGGTTTGGAGTACCAAAGGCAATCATTAATGATAGAGGAGAGCACTTTTGTAATAAGGCTTTCAAAGCCATGCTCAAGTGATATGGAGTTCACCATCGATTGGCTATAACTCATCATCTATAAACAAGTGGTCAAGTTAAAGTAGTGAATAGAGAGTTTAAGAGTATTTAACGGAAAATAGTGAATGGTTCAAGGAAATATTGGGCATTAAATTTTGATGATGAACTATAGGCATACCAAATTGCATTCAAGACACCCATAAGTTCCACTCCCTTCCGTCTTGTTTATAGAAAAGCTCGTCATGTTCCCGTGGAGATAGAGCATCGAGCATATTGGGCTACCAAGGCAATAAACTTGAATGAATCACTTAATTAATTAAATTCGCATGCAGAATAATTGAGAGGTTACTTCAATCTTTTTATGCGAAGGTGAACATTTTGTCGTGAACAACCCCCGGTTACTTAACTGTAGTCACAGTAACTCAACTGACTATTATTTCTAACTCATAATTTCAAATCTCATATACATGTATTTTATTATATTTCTTTTCTTTCTTTTTCTTTTTTTTCTCTTTTCTTTTTATTTTTATTTTGAAATACACATACACAAGATTCAAAATCAGAGGAGTAGTTTTGCTCACTTATCTAACTAATCAAGCAATCATTCTGATTATTATTTTTTATTTTTTTCTTTTAGGTTTAATTCCAGTTCTTTTTCTTTGAATGAGGTTAATGTCGTCAAAGACGTTACAAAATTATTCTGAAAGTTGCATTTTATATGTGGAATATCCTTCTACCCTTAGATCTCTACCTTCCAAATTATGAATTAAATTAAAGGCATTAAGTCCTTAATAATCAAAATGAATGAAAAAAAATTTCCAATTACCAAAATAATTAAATTCAAATGAAAGCATGAGCAATAAAAAAGATCAAAAATAGAAATTTTTTTCCACAATTTAAAGACTACGATGAAATAAATGATAAATAAAATCACTATCAAACAAACCATGCTCAAGTGATAAACAGATAAATCCCTCCCCCACACATAAGCGAAACATTGTTCTCAATGTTTGAAAAAGAAATGAAATGCATATGGTAGGGGAAGAGGGAAAGAAATACACCCGTATGATGTATCCTTAAAGTCCATCAATGTATTGGGATTGATTTGTAGTAACTGAAAGAAAGAAAACCAAAAACAACACAGAGAAATAGCCCAAAAAAACTCCACTCTCATGTATCTATGAATGGTCAGTACAAAAGGAGCAATCCAAGTAAAACATATAGTCTTCAGATCTGAACTGAAAAACAAAAGCAAAAAAAAAAAAAGGGAAACCTATACTATTGAACTAAAACAAAAACAACTAAAGAACAAAACATTTGAAGCAACAAAATGAAAAACAAATAAGCTAAAAGGTGGGATCATCACCATCCCTGAACCGATGAGAATCCTCGAAGCTCTCAAAGCGTGTGTAGAGATCATCAACCCGATGCTAAAGGTCATCAAGTTGATGAGTAACATTAGAGTGAAACTCAAAAAGCTCAGAAAAAATCCGACCCTCCATAGAGATCAGATACTGCATCATAACAACCTGAGGATCGTCAGAGGCTGGCGGAGGAGGTGGAGCTGAAGTGGCTACAGGTGAAGACCGGTGAGGTGGAATGACACTGGGGGTAGCCTTTGAAGAAGCCTCGCCTATCACCTCAAGAATATCTGGCTGCACAGGATCCTCATGAGGGAGCTCGCCCTCTCTCAGTCTACGCCATATGTCTCCTCGATACACAAAATTTCAAAGCTTCAAGACACTGGCATTGATGATGTTCCTCTCTGTGTAACCCTCAAAATTGAGATCATCCAGAGGAACACCAGCATCCTTAAATATCTGAGTAAGCAGACAGGGAAAGCAAAAATTCTTACTGGCCTTCTTCAACTTCACAACATCCCGCATGCCCAAAATAACAAAGCTAGCAAGTGGGATCCCAGGAATAATCCCCAATCTATGCATCATCCTATATAAGAGGTATATATCCATATACCTCATCTCGTTGAACTAACTGGCTCGGGGAGCTACATTGTTACTAATCATCCCCACAATAATCCTCTCCCTAGGTTCCCAAGCAGCAGTTATATATCCCCTCGAGTTCCTAGTCGGTCATAAGGTTTCTCTAGCAGTAGAAATAGAGAAATAAGGATCCGAGGGTAAGGTATCTCCATGCATTGGATCCCTTTGCCTTACAAAAACACTACCCACATTTGGCAACCCTAACAATGAAGAAATCGAGGCACGAGTAATGTGTATAGGAATACCTTGAACAGAAGACTGTATTTCAATGTTGTCGGTCTCTGCCTTATCTTCAATCTTGGCATAAAATTTCTGAATCAGTTCGGGATAGAACGGGCCAGCCAAAGTCACCACAACCTCCCAGCCAAAGACTCAAAAAGCTCC
>JAOXYD010229950.1:0-18077 GCA_028565735.1 Pinacopodium congolense
AAATAGATAATCGACATTCCTAATCATGCTAGATACATCAATTGATTTAAAAAACATAAACCTTTTAGAAAAATAAACTAAGAAATTAATGATAGATTCCTATATCTAACTGTTCCAGTCATTACACATGATTGAACACCCATAAATAGCCCATGTCATTCATTGAAGGAGCTTTATATCCTAGACCATATGAGGCAATAACATCCATCATAGACTAATAATAATGAGACTGAGTAGCATAAAATGCGATAGTTGTGTTTTAAGATTTGTTTTACTAAGTCTTTAGGGTTTGATTTTGCTTGTTTATGTTATAATTGATGTGTTTATGATTTAGTTTATAGTTATTTTGATGTCATTATTTATGTTATATGTTTTGAATGTTTAATTGGGGATTTTGGGGGTGATATGGATCTTATGGGTGGATATTCTTAATGTATTCCAATTTGGAATGAAGCTAAGAAACAAAAGGAGTAAGAAAAAAAGAGAAGAATGAAGTAACAGTAGGCCATGATCATGGTATAAGCTTATTCGGAAGCACTAGATAGGTGGCATTTTCTAGCTGTTAGGGTATAAAAGGTCACAAAACCCTACAAGTTGCAATTTCAATCATTAAGAGTTTTCCATAAGAGGTAAAAACACAGATTTATTGGCTTTTCAATGGAGGAAACAATATTGAACATAAGAATCATTAAGAACATTTCTATCTCTTATATGGAATATACTTTAGATAAACAATTGTTAAACATTATAAGTAGCTAAATACTCTTGTTATGGATTGATTTTTGAACTATTTTTGAACTCTTCTTATTGTTTTAATGAGCCGATGGTTATGATATTTTGTTATTTTCAAACCCTATAATATATTGAGAAATTGAGATGGATTTTTTATGTTGGTGTATGTAATGAGAGTTGTTATCTAATAGAAATACAAAAATTAAATTGATTAATTGATTATAGAGAGATCTTGATTAATTAATTGATTGTCTATAAGATTACTTCATAACTAGTTGAAAGTCTAGGATGAACTGTGTAAAATGAGAAATTTCATGACTTCTCCTATGTTGTTTAACTAAGGAAATTTGGCTGCACCTTAAGAGAGGGTAATTGAAACCTTTGCATATCTTATGGTAACCATCATTAATTCAATAAGATTGAGAGATACAAGAAAGGGATAAAAGTGATTCCTAATGTCTAATCCTAAATTTCCAAGTTCCTACACATCATTCATTTAGTTGACATGTTGTTTAATTAGTTTAATTTCTATTTTCATTAATTGCTTTTATACCTTAAACAAAGTGTAGCTCAAGTTGATAAGGTGATTAGACTTAATCCTTGTAAGGCAATATTCAATTTATTACAATTATACAACTCGTAAACTTGCAATATATCATAAAGCTAGTGATCATTTACATAAATTTCTTAACAAGATTTTGGCGTCATTTTTGGGGATTGGTAGTTTAACATCTTATTTGATTTAAGTGATTTTTTTTGTAAGGACTTTTTGATACTTTTCTTTGTATTTACAAGTGCCTGAAAACAAGGATCACAAAAAGGTTCAATGAGCTTAATGAAGAAGAGTTTTTTCGACATTACTAGACAAGAAAAGAAGTTATAAAAAGGAAAATGCCAAGAGAACATTAAAAAAAATATGGCAGAAGAAGGAGAACAAAGAATAGGACACAGGATGCTAATGGACTTCATTAGGTTAGGTTTTAGTGCAAATCAATAAGGAATTGCAAGGCCTATTATGCAAGAAAACAACTTCAAAATCAAGCCAGTTTTACTTAACATACTTTAATCAAGTATGTAGTTTTATGGCTTAGTAAATGAAGCTTCCAATTCTCATCTTGCTAACGTTTTTTAGAATTGTGACACATTTCGATACAATGAAGTATCTGAGAATGTGACTAAGATGTAGTTGTTTCCCTTTTCCTTGAAGGATAGAGCTAAGGCATGGTTGAACTCTCTTAAGCCATAGCATATAACTATATGGGAGCAACTTGCAAAACCATTTTTTGATAAGTATTTCCCATTAACTAGACAAGAAGGATCATAAAGGATATCACAAACTTCCAACGGGGTGATGGGGAATGATTATACGAGGCATGGGAAAGATTTAAGGAGCTATAAAGGAGCTGTCTACATCATAATCTACCAAAGGAACTCCTCTTGAAAACTTTTTACCATGGAGTCAATATACATATGAGGGGAATAATTGATATGGCGGCCGAAGGATCAATGATGAGAAAAATCATTAATGTGGCCCATGACCTTTTGGAGGAAATGGTGAACAAAAGTCACCTATGGTCAAATGAGAGAAGCAACAAAGGACTCAAAGAGTAAAATGACATGATTCCAATTAACTCGATGATAACCCTTCAAGCATAAATTTTAGCTCTCACCAAGTAATTGAGTAACATGTAAGGAGCTTCCTCATCTTTAGTAAAGGCCATGCAACTTCGGTGTGAGGTATGTGGGTAAGATAGTCATGTCACCGTAGATTACTTCATGATGGAGACTAGCAGAGTGGAGCAATTGAACTATATTGGAGGACAATAACGAGGTAATAATCCTTATCTCAATACCTATAATTCGAGGTGGAAAAATTGCCCAAATTTTTCTTAGAATAATATCAACTTATGTTGCAATGTGAGAGCATAAGGCCCTCCTAATTTTCATTAAGATCGACTTGGATCCTTTGAAAATAAAATAAAAAAGTTAATAGATGTATTGGGATCTAAGTTAGCAAGTCAACAGTAAGTTCAAAGGAGGTAAGAAGAAGGTAAACAGAAGATGGAGGCAAATTTTGATCAAATAGCAAAGAACCATGCATCATCTATCCACAATTTGGAAGTTTAGGTCACCCAACTTGCTAACACCTTGTCATTTAGAAATGTTGGGATTCTTCTAAGCAACATCAAGGATAATCTAAGAGAAAAATTAAAGGTCATCACATCTAAGAGTGGCAAGCAATTGGAGGAGTCAAGTGAAAGGGGTGAGAATGCCAAAAGAGAGGGCTAAGAGAAAGAAGAAGAAAAGGAGGAAGAAAAAGAAGTGGAGAATCCATATGTTCCTCCATAGCCATATAAATGAAAGATGCCATATATACAAAGACTTAAACAACATGAAGTGGATACACAAATATCCAAATTCTTAAAGAAGTTAAAGATGTTCTAAATCAACTTGTCTTTTATGGACACAATAGAAAGCATGCCCAAGTATGCCAAGTTTTTGAAGTATATCTGGACTAATAAGTGACCTTAGGAAGATAACCAAATTATGACCTTAATAGAGAGTTGCAGTTCAATCATCACTAGCCACATGCCTTCCAAGCAACAAGATCCAGAGAGTTTTACTATACTTTATTTTATAAGTAACTTGAAATTTTCTAAATATTTATGTGATTTAGGAGCAAGTATTAACTTAATAACTTTATCAATTTTAAGGAAATTAGGGCTAGGCGATGTCAAGACAACCCCTATGTCATACAATTGGTGGATCAATCCATGAAAAGGCAATATAAAGTGATAGAAGATGTCATGGTAAAAGTAGATAAATTTATTATTTTGATTGATTTTGTTGTATAAGATTTTGAAGAGAATAGGAATTATCCTTTGATTTTGGATAGGCCCTTGATATATACCAGTAGGGCACTAGTAGATGTACATGAGGGGAAGTTATTATTGAGAATTAAAGATGAGCTAGTGGAGTTTAGCATGAGAAAATCCTTGCAGAAACTGATAGAGGGTTCTTCTTATACAAAATTGGTATTATGGATGAATGTGTGAAGAAAGGAGGAAAGCAAATGGAGGAAGCGTTGGAGTTGCAAGGAGATGACAGGGTGACCCAAGAGGAGTTGAGTGAGGAGATTGCATAAGAAGCTTTAAAGAGAACCTAAACTCCCAGACCACCTTCCTTAATGAAGCCACCCATGCTAAAATTGAAACCCTTACCTTCCTACCTTTAATAGACTTTCCTAAATAATGATCACACCCTACCCATCATTATATCCAATCAAATTGACTTAGAGCAAGGGGAGAGAGTGGTAGAGACCATTAACAAGAGAATAAGGGCTATGGGTTGGCAAATTTTAGATTTTAGAGGGATTAGTGCTAGGTTTGTCATCTGTTCATTAAATAATAAAATAACTAACTAAGCCTAACTAACTATGTAGTAGGGAAAATCAGGGTTGATTCCACAGAGAAATAGTAGTAATTTTAATATATTTCAAACATTGCATAAAAGAAAAACAAAAAGAAAACAACCTATGGATGTGAAGGAATAAAACAATAGAAAAGATAATTAATGAAACAAAGTGAAAGACAAAAAAATAAGTAACAATAACGAAAAGATGATTAGAAGATATTTTTTGAACTTATAAATTATAATGGCTAAGATGCTAGCCGATAAAGGTAAACAAGTTCTTGCATCATAAGTTTTTCCAATTTTATAGAAGTCCTATATAGTAGAAAATTTACCCCTAGCTATGCGAAAACCTATAATAAGCTCTCTAGATTTAGTGGCATAAAAACTTTAGGAACTAGGGAATGACTAGCCTAATTCATAATCACATAAGCTCAGATTGTATAACTTATAAAATTCAAATCCTAGGCTAATCGACTAAGTTTACCTACAAAATCAATTAAACTATCGCCATTTATAGATTTCTTTAATGACAATCATGGTTCAAAAGTTAAATCCTAGCAATTGAACTAGAAATAACACCTAAGCTGGAAAATCATATGAATAAATCCCTAATTCAAGGCATTAATTCTGAATTCCAGCTCAATCCTAGCATAAATCACGATGACCATTCAAAACCCATTGAAATTCTCACAATTATCATCCATAAATTCATTAAATACCTTTAAACCGTCTTAAAACTAAGCTAACATAATGAAAACAACAAAAACATCATATAAAATTAAAGTAAAATCGAAATTAAATGAAATAATAAGGACAAAAACAAGAACAAAGCTGCAAAATTAAAGAAACAATACTATATTAGCCATAAACCAAGATTCAATAAGTATTTAACAAATCCAAAAGAAAATAAATGAGAAAAATAAAAAAATAGGAAAATTCCAGCATAAACAAGTTCTAAACCAAAATTTTGCAGCCTAAACACCAAATCTAAGAACAAAATATGAAAAGAGATGAGAAGAACACCTAGAACACACTAAAACCTAAGGAAAATACAAAGAAGATGAAAGGTTATCCAAGTGGGATCCAAAAGTGATGAATTTTCTCCATAATTTCCCTTTCACAGGTTCTCTTTATAGTTTGGGTCGTTTTGGTAGCGATTTGGTCAAGTTTACCACTAAAAATCATTAAACAACATTATTTTACACATTCTGTTTAAGTCATAGAAATTGACAACTTCTATCCCTCTTCGCTTTTTCCACTCTATCTCCTTCTGTACACCTCCAATAACTATAAAATTTGGTATGTATATTCTTCACATGATATTTTTGCGCCCTAAAAAATTTCAAAATGATCTAATCTCTAAAACTATATCTAATGGATCACCAAAATCACCCATATGAAATCTAGTATTCACTTAAGCTTGTCTTATTATTTTTTTGTACACTCTTCATAACTTGTCATATGGTCTTGAAATTTGCTCCAATTCTACTCAGTACTTGGCCCTTTTAACTTTTATTTGTGTCTTAAGTTCAAATCTACATGTAAACCAAAAATTAAAATAAATCAAGCATTTAAATATCAAAATAGGGATGAAATGACATTAAAACAAATATATAATACTATAAAATGCATCCTTATCAATTAACCCTAATGTGGTGATGCATAGATTTAATCTTGAAGAGGGGTGTAAGAAACTGAGGAAAAGGCAAAGAAGGTTAATTCCAAATATGCAAGACATTCTGAAGAAAGAGATAGTAAAGCTTTTAGATGCAGACATCATTTATTCAATTTCCAATAGTGGGTGGTGTTGAACTAAGGAGGTTCCAATCATGTGTTTTGATAATGACAAAACATTATTATTACTAATGCTTAAGTTTTTTATGCATTTATAAGCTAGGCTAATGTTTATAATGCAAGAACTTCCTGGAGCTAAGATAGAAGGCTCAAGCATTAGATGATCAAGGATCAAAGGATAAATATTGAAGATCAAGAGATTGAAGATCAAGTTTAGATGGGTTTATGAAAGGGTCTTAAGTTTTGAGTCTTCTTGATCTTTATCAATGGTTGAAAGGGCTCTCATATTTGCATTTTATATCATGTCATATTTGCATGATCATTTGCATATAGGATTTGAATTGTGGTTTTAATGATCAAATTAAATTGATTATGTCATTTGTCATATTAGGAATTGAATTAGCATGCATATAGGATAAATTTTACATCATCAAGAAGAAATGTGATTAATTGATTTAATGTATGCCTTTTGATATGTCGAAGTTAAATGAATTATTGCTTGAAGTTGTTTATGTATGTTTGAATCTATTTGAATATACTTGTGTAGTGAATTTCAATTTATGGATGGTTTAAGAATTTTTTTGAAAAGGTTTTAAATTTTTTTAAACGTGAAAGTTTTCATAATCAAGGCTACTTATTGTATTTTGAATCAATTGGATGTTTTTTTTAATTGAAAAGGCCTCGATATATGTTTTAAAACTTGTTTACAGTCTTGATTAATATTTGGAAAATTGTTTGGAAAGGTTTGGCTCTTGTTTAGTTCATGTTTATGTTTTTATGTAGGCAAAATGACAAGTTATAAGGAGAGAAACAATGAGTCACAAGGGTGCCATTTTACCCTTTTTTCCAACGACTTTAATGGTAGGCTGGTCATATTTCAACGGTGCCTTTGAACACTCTAGGGGTGCCGTTTTAGGCCCTTTACTAATGGTGGGTTTTAACTAATTTTTGTCTCCCAAATAGCTAGTTCTTGTTTCTAACGACTCCAAACCTCTCCAACTCTATAGATATCATTCCTCAACTATTTTATCAAGTTTAGAACCCTTGAAATGCAAATTACGAGATCAATCATTCAAACATTCAAAGCTTTCTTCATTCTCTATACAAATTTCATTTAACCTTGATTTTCATGTTTTAAATATGATTCTAGTGCAACCAAATTCTTGTTTTTAGATAGCTTAGATATAGACAATTTTTATTAAGGTTTCATTTGATTTTTTAAGCAATTATTCTGATTGTTTACAGCTCTGAAAGTCCTACTCATCAAAACTATCTTTGTTTTGGTTCAACTACTGTGATCTTCAATTTTGAGCATATAAATCTATTTTTGTTGCTTTAAAATTATTATAAAAGTTTTATTTAAGGTCTCAAGAGTTTAGAAAAGCTTTTACTTTGATTGTTAAGCACTCACAACACTTGTTTTATTTAAAGAACACAAGGTACTCAAATTTGTCAAGTTTTCTATACAACATTTATTCAATTGGATTTGTCTTTTAAATTGGATTTTTGTGCTACAAATTTATTTTTTTCAATTTTTTTGAGATCTGAGGAAGTTTCCTGTATTTTGGTTTTAATTTTTAAGTGTTTATATTGATTGTTTGAGCTTAATCTTTACTGATTGCCTAAAGCTACCTAGGTATGCTATTTTTAGCTTTGCTCTTAATTTTAATCCACTGTTTAATGTTCTAAAATTGTGTTTATTATTGCAATTAATTGTTAAATAATTAATTAAGGTTTCAATAGGTTTATAGAATTTAATTTTCATCATGTGAGTGGTTAAATTTGTTTGAGTATAGGATGGAAAATATATCCTTCATATTTTGATAGATTTTGTGATCTTAGGCTTAATTTGAATTTTGGTTGCCATAATCACGTTTTTTATTAATAAAATGGATTGTTTATGATCCATTGATGAGTAAGGAAGCTTATAATATATTTTTTTTGCATCTAGAAGTTGTAAAAATAATTGTATTGATTAAGCTTTAGTGAAACACCATAGAAGGTGTGATTTGGTTACATAATTGGGGGAATTACTTTATGTTAATTTTTTTTTGGATTATAGGTTGCTCTTTGTCTTTAAAATAGATTGGATAGATTGCTCTTGACCTATGCTAAACAATATTATAATTGCATTAGTATTTGATTATGAATTAGATTGCTTTAGGTCTTGTATGTGCATTAGACATTACATAAGGCACAAGTATTGCATTAGTTGGATTTGAGCCTCTTTCATGAATTGAATTTGATCAAGTTTTATTAAGCTATATAAGCTTGTTTTGAAGTTCAAGGGAGCTTGTTTTAGGTTCTATCTTTGTGGGATAAAAATTGTATAATTTTGTTATGTATAAAGGGTTACTCTTCACTCATTGGAAAGTAAGATTGGTGGGTTCCTCTTGATCTTTAGAATTTAAGATTGTTGTATAGGTTTCTCTTGAACTTTGAACAAGGTTTTTTTTTCACTCTTCACCCTAAAGTAAGATTTTAAAAGTTCCTCTTAGACTTAGAATTAAGATTGTTGTAAGTCTTATAATAAAAATTGTTATAAGGGTTACTCTTCATCCATTTAAAGTAAGATCAGTTATTAGTTCATTTCCAAGAAGTAATTGGAGAGAGGACGTAATCTATTTTTGGGGTAGGCAAACCTCTATAAATCTTAATGTTTATCTCTTTTCCTATCCTCTCTATATTTATGCTTGTGTTTGGTTTATTATTGATTGAATTTTTTTAATTTTGGTATAAAGTTTCGCATATCATTTAGGATGAATTTTGTTAAGAAAATTCATATATTTAAAATTGGCCAAAGAAGTTTAAAGTTTTTTAATTTCTCAAAAAAATTTTAAACACCCAAGTCACCCCCTCTTGGATGCCATAGGGCTTACAGGTGGATTATCCTGGTTCAAAGTGTACTTAAGAAGGGAGCTATAATGGTGATGGAGAATGATAAATGTGAAAATATTTTTACTAGGACTATCATCGGTTGGAGAGTATATATAGACTATAGGAATCTCAATTTGGCTACTAAGAAAGATCATTTCCTTTTGACATTTGTAGACCAAAAGATTGAGAAAATAGCAAGGCATGCTTTTTAGTGCTACCTTTATGGGTATTCAGGTTATAATCAAGTTTTCATCTGTCTGGATGACCAAGGTAAGATAACTTTCACTTGCCCTTATGAGACCTTTTGGTATAAGAGGATTCCCTTTGATCTTTGCAATGCACTATCACCTTCCAAATATGCATAATGGTCATCTTTTGGGATATGTAAGAAGATATCGTGGAGGTATTTATAGATGAATTTTTAACTTTTGGAGATTCTTTTGACAATTGCTTGTTTAATTTGGATAAAGTTCTCTAAAGATGTGAATAGTCTCACTTGGTTTTGAATTGGGAGAAATGTCATTTCATGATCTAAGAAGGAGTTGTCCTAGATCATAAGATTTCACACAAGGGGATTGAAGTAAATTCAACCAAAACTGAAGTCACTAAAAAATTCTCACCTCTTACCAACATTGAGGGTATCCGAGCATTCCTAGGCCACACAGGTTTCTATTAATAGTTCATCAAGTATTTTTCCCTTAATGTTAAACCTTTGATTGCCCTTTGAGTTTAATACTAATTTTTAATATTCTTTTGTCAAGTTGAAGAAGGCACTCACTTTCGCACTAATCTTGACATCACCTAATTGGTCCTTACCCTTTTAAATCATATATGATGTAAGTGATCATGCCATCAGATTTATGCTTAGGCAAAGGAAGGATAAGAAGCTATATGCGATTTACTATACAAGCAAGACCTTGACAGGGGCTCAATTGAACTACATAACAATTAAGAGGGAACTATTTGTGGGGATATTTAATTATAACAAATTTTGTTCATATCATTTAGGCTCAAAGGTTATTGTGCTACCATTTTTCCAAAAAGGATGCCAAGCCAAGGATAATCTGATGGGTGCTTTTGCTCTAAGAGTTCAATATTGAAATTGGAGATAAGATAGGAGTGGAACACGTAGTGCAAAATTACTTGTCACCGCTTGAAGGAGGAGTTAGTCATGATGAAGAGGAAATCGATGAGAACTTCCTAGATGACGCTTAAATGTTGGTATCTAACCTTTTTATTCCAGGGAATATTGACATTGTAAACTATCTTTTCGGTGGTATTCTTCCCTTTGATTTATGATACGAATAAAGTAAGTGCATCTTTCTCTAATGTACTCATTATATATAGAATGAACATATGCTATATAAGATATGTTCTGATGGTTTGATTCACAATCATGTTCCAGAAAAGGAAATGCTTGAAGTTCTAAACCAATGCCATAACTCCCTCTATGTAGGATACTATAGAGTGAACAAGACTATGTCTCTAGTATTGGAGTACAGATTTTATTATCCAAGATTGTTTAAGGATGCTAGGAAATTTTTATTGCATTGTGATGGGTTCCAAAGAGTGGGGAACATTTCAAGAATGGTTAAGGTGCCCCTCTCTAATATAATAGAGGTTGAAGTGTTTGATGTTTGGGTTTTAGATTTTATGGTGCCCTTTCTATCATCCTTGGGTAACTTCTATTTCTTAGTGGGTGTTGATTATGTTTCTAAGTAGGTTAAGGAAATATCTCCTCTAAAGAATGATGGCCAGGAATTTTAACGGTTTATTAAGAATATATTTAATCATTTTGGAGTTCCTAAAGGTATTATAAGTGATGGAGGATCTTTTTTTGCAATAAACCCTTTGATGTACTTTAAAGAGATATGGGGTTTATCATAGAGTGGCTATGACATAACACCCTCAAACAAGTGACCAAGTAGAGGGGGTAATAGAGAATTGAAGAGAATTTAGGAGAAGGTAGTAAGCAATTCAAGGAAAGATTGGTCACTGAAGTTGGATGGCACATTATAGGCATATTAGACCGCTTTTAAGACTCCTTACCAACTTGTGCATGGAAAAGCTTGCCACTTGCCTTTAGAGTTAGAATATGGGGTTATTGGGCAATTAGGAAGTTCAATTTTGATTGGAAGTTGGTCGGGAAAAAGAGGTTATTAAAACCTGATGCGTTAGAGGAGCTTATGCACAATGCTTATAAAAACTCCAAGTTATATAAGAAGGGAGGCAAGAAATGGCATGATGCACAAATCAAGAGGAAGGAGTTTAAAGTTGGAGATCTAGTGTTGCTATTCAATTCAAGACTTAGATTGTTTCTGGGAAAGCTAAAGTCAAGATAGAGTGGTCCATTTAAAATTATTCAAGTTCTTAACCATGACACTCTTGCATTAGAGAATGGAAAGAAAGAAACATTCAAGATCAATGGGCAGAGGTGCTAAACCTAATTGGTTACTTCAAATTACGTAAATCGATAATTAAAACCACACTTAAAGGTAGAGCATTTCCCATTTTATATGAACTTTTGTTCCTAAAATAATGGTATCTCTAATTATAGCCCTTTTAGGATGTAAAATATTATATCTCCTCACCATCCCTATAGTGTATGAGACAAATGTATGCATTTTTATTAGGGTCACATTCTATGGTAACAATTCTACCATCATCCTTTAGAACCATATCACATCCCATATTTGGTGAAATAGGATGAATTGAGATGGTGTTTTGTAAATACATAATTATCTTGAATATATTAACTATTTATTTATCTTCCAATTGCCTGGAAGGGACAAAAAAACATCTTGTTCTTTCTTCAACAATTTTTTCTCTCTAGTAGACCTCTTAATGGGATTGTACTACTTTTGAGGCACAATTCCTTAAGAAAGGGAAGTGATTTCTTTTCTTTCCATTTCTACTTCATGATGAGTTGATGATGGTCAAAGCTAATGACCTTTAGTTAGCATATTTTACTTTTGGTTTAATTATCTTTGTTAAGTCTTGTGTGCTTGAATTATTTTGATTTTGATTTTGATTTTGATTAACCTTTTGTTTTTTCCTCCTCAATCTCTTCATGTTTGGGTTTTTATTTGAGTTTTTGATAATTATTAAGAGGTTAGGTGTTGAACCATAGATTGAATATGGACAAAAGAAGGAGAATCAAGGTCATTTGAGGATAACACAAGGCCACAGTTGTGGCCTCGCCACAATTGTGGCTAGTGTGTCTACAAACCAAAATGGCCACGATTGTGGCCATACCCTGCCAATGCCCACTTTTTTTTAACCTTAAAACACCTCCTTTATTCACTCTTTCACTTCTCTCTCTAGCACACACTTCCCCTAACCCTTAAACTCACTCATCCCATCACTTTTTACACCAAAACCTTGTATTTCCATAAAGTTTTTCATCATTCTCCCATATTTGTCATCAATATTTCCACTTTTCATAATCAAATCTGAAATTTTTTCATCCTTTCACATCGATTTACACTTCTTATGTTCTAACTTCTCTCTCTTACTATTTTTTAAGGAATTTCTTTAAATGGCACCAATGAAGGAGAAGGGTGGAAATAAGTCTTACAAGAAATGTAAGCAAACACCTGACATGTCGGACAATAATAGGAGGTTAGAAAGCTGAATGAATGAAATGGAATCCCGAGTCAAGCAAGTCTTAGAGCAACAGTAGCATCAAATAAGGAACCTCTTAAATTTCTTCCAAACTTAGAACAATGGTGTAACATCCCATTACCATAGAACACATACCTGAACATCCAGAGGATATTCAAGAATATACCATATGAGAATGGCATGTTAGAGCAATCATAGTCATTATTATGGCATCATAGAAAACAAGTAATCTACATATACTTATTTCATTTAAAAAAAACATATCGTTTACAAAAGTATTAGATCTCATCATCCATAAGTATTTACGAAACCATAACATCTTAATGTTTATTGTTATATAAAACATGTACTACATGAAATGAGAAACTAAACAAACACATTCTATCTAAACGTCGCAGGTATCAGCTAACCAGACATTTGAGCCATTCTTGAGTCCAAAAGTGACAGAGCAAAACTTTTTAATCGATTGCCTTAGAAACTAAGTCTCCTCAATACTTGAAAAGGAACATTTGCAATTTTAATGAGTTTTGCAAACTCAATGAATGAACCATCATCGACGTACTCACTCGAGTCAAAAAAACAAATTTTATAAGTATGCAACCAAAATTCTCAAGTATATCATATTATTCACCTCAATCATTTCTCAAGTATATCACATTAATCACCTCAATCCTTCATCTCATGAATATGTATACAAATAGTGCATTTCACTATATCAACACACTTCAGTACTATGTCTCAATCATGCACATGTACGCAAACATAACATAATAGTATATCAGCTCAATTTCATCATTTTTTTTAAATGAATCATATGATACATGTATGATATATATTGTCCTGTATCCATTGTGGATAACGACCTGATTTCAGATGCTTTCCCATGCCCATTGTGGATACCAAGCTCATTAATCATTGAGTCTATGGCTCTATGTGAACATTTCTGAGCGTTAAGCTCTTTTTCGCGTTAGTCACTCTGATAACAACTCCTTTATCTGATCATGCATATCAATGTACTGAAAATGCATCAAGTCACATATTATGCTATTAAAAAATTCTCATTTAGTATGGGTCATATAGCATATTCATTGGATTTCAGTCCAACATTCAATATATAGTTGAGAACACATTTTCTATATTCACATTCAATTTGCAACCACTTCCACTACAGTCCCAAATATCAAACTCCTCGGACACTTGATTGGTCTAAAATCATCATAATCATATCAATAACAGTTTAATATCTAACAGTTCATGAACATCAATTCAAATATAATGAGTAAACATCTAGGTTAGCTCATTGTCGGCTTTAAAGATCTATCATCTTGATGTGCCTGTAATGTTTGGATGATGTTGGTCCATTTGTGCTTCTAAATCATGCAATACACACATATGTAAACATTATTAGCTTATTTGATCACATAAGTACCCAATCATGCACGTGTATATGTGTTATGTTCAATGCATGCTCAATTGATTATTCTAGGTATGCAATCTTATTCAATACCCTTAATCATTCATCCATCATGACTTGTACATACTTTAGTTTACACTTAGGTTTATGCCTTAATACACTTGATTACTTTCAATTCATCATTCAAACATTTATCATTCTTTTTCTTAGGATTAACCACTTACACAATTTCCTGCGTCTCATTCAATCATGCCCAATGCATCACTTACATACTTTGAACTGCATTACATTTATAAGAACATCTTTCTAACATTATCAACTAAGATTTTACACTTACCCTTAAATATTTTCCATGATCAGAAGCCTCTTATAACAGTCACACAATTTTTACTTTAAATGTGGAATTTCAGCAAGCTAAATCTATACCTTCACCACACTTTTTCTAGTAATATATAAATTCATACATTTACATATTTCTTATTCCTAATTACTCCATAGTCTTCAATTCTCATTCTTAAGATGTTTTTGCATTAAAAGAACTCATGTATTCCTTAATCAAATACTAATTTCTAGATTTGCACTTAATCACATTAAAACAGTTCACTGACTTAAATTAACTACATAAACTTCTTAAGATATCTTTTTGCCAAACTGTTTCATATAAGCATTAATAAGACATCAAGAATCATTTATCATTTTCTATTCTTGGACTAATTCAAGCTATAAAGTTCTAAAAAATTAGGAAATAATATAAGGTTCCTACACAGGGGTTTGTCATAGGTAAAACTAGGAAAACAAGCATAACTCAAACCCTGGTCACTCATTTATCAAACCATTTTCACTGCAATTAATCTAATAACTACATATAGAACTTTTATTCTTTAAGTTTCATCAAATTCTTGCTCTAAAGATATATAAAATAGATCGCAAGAGTGGAACCAGAATTTCACCCTACATAGAAGTCTTTGACAAGCAGTACTTGGGAAACAAGCATAACTTATACTACACTCACTCTTTTCTCAAGCCATTTTCACTTAGGTCAAGATAAGACCTATATATACAACTTTCATTCTTTGAGCTTTGTCAAATTTAAAATCTAAAGATTTGTAAAATAGAACGTATTAGTGACATCAAAATTTTTCCCTACACAGAGGTATTTCACTGGCAGTATTACAGAAACAAGTATAACTTAAGCTCTGGTCACTCTTTTATCAAGCCATTTTCACTGAGGTCAATATCATACCTATATCTACAACTTTTAAGCTTTTAGATTCTTCAAACTCATGCTCTAAGGATATGTAGAATTGGTCGAAAAAGGAAGATGAAACTGAAACGTACATAAATTTCCAGCAGAATCATATGTAATTCATCTTAACTCAACATCATACTTACTTGTCTAGCTTAAATTCAAGCCCAAAGATCAAGCTAAATCAGTTCTCCATGCATGCAGAAATCAACATAAATTCTAGGACAAACAAATTTTGTGGTGAGAGAGGAAGAAAGAAGAAGAAAGGAAACAAACTAAGGTTGCTATCAAATTGTTACACTTAGGTTCTAAGTATCTCCTTCTTACAAGGCCATATGTCCCTATATGTAGTCTCCATTTGTCTTTCACTTTTGCTATCAAATGAAAACATTAGGCTAGGCCATATCCAGCATTTTTCCTAAACTCAACTTTCTTTCTTGTAATCAATCAAACCAAAATTCAAGACATACATAATATACAATTCACATCATGTTCATTTTAACCTGTCATACCTAGAAATAAGTCAATTGAGTGTATATACATTCTGTGCTATGTGTACTATTGCATAATTCATGTGTGTATAATGTTATTATGCATATGAATGAAATGCAGTTCATGACTTTTCAGTGATATCATTTCTCTACCATAGTCTAGGATTCTAATCCCCAATAAAAAAAAGGTTATTACAATAGGTGTGCCCTCCACAACGCCCTCCCCACCATAATCACGATAAGCTCCTATTGCCCTTTATCCTTTTTATTTTATGTTTTGTATGTAAACTGTTTTTATTGTCTCATTTTGTATTGTTTTGTATGTCTTCCTTTCCACATTAAGGATAATGTGTTTTCTAAGTATGGGGAGGTAGCACATGTAATGCTTGTTGCATTTTTCACGACATATATGATGTATGTAGTAGGTATATTAGGATGTTAGTCATTTTGTTACATGTTGTTGCATATACTTAAATGTATAGATAGCATGAGATTGAAAGGAACTAGCACAACTAAGATCAAGGTTATTTGAAGAGTCAAGAGGTAGGGTTTTAGGAAGTTTATATCAAGATTTTCTTTTAATTGAAAATGCAAGTTAATTAAAATATTGCATACCTTTCTTACTTCCATGACAATTATTTGGATGCATTTTTCTATGAACTTGGAATTAATTGGTAGGATGCATTAGTAATCATTCATGAAAAGGATTAGTTAGGAATGAATTGATATGGATTCATGACATAAAGGTAGTAATTATTCAATTTTAATAACTTCTGCTCTGACTTCTCTAGCAAATGAAAATCAAAATAAAATAAAAAGGGGTTAAGAGTGAAGCCTCAGGCTAGTTAGGAGTTGTGATTTAGTTGAGTCATTGAGGCTGTGCCCCACAAGACGTGCACCTTCATGTAAAAAGGTGAAAATGACACTTTAATTAATCTTAAAGAACATCACCAAAGTTGAGTAACTGGGAGTATGTCTTATAAGATGAGTAATTTTACGTAAAAAGGTGAGGTGGTTGTTCTTGGTGAAGATAAAAATCAATGAATTAAATGGAAAAATGAAATCCATGGATGTCCTTTCACAACTAAACATTTCATAAATGATTTCTTAGTGTTAGACTACATTTCATTTAGTAATTTGAACAAATGCATGCTTATAATTGTCATGGATGTGAGAATAAAATAACAATATTTTAATTAAAATGCAATTTCAATTTAAAGACAATCATAAAGTATATGGAATTGGTCATTGTTTTGGATTTTCTTGAATGATTGAAGCTCTTATTTCAGCGAATTCCATGGGATCCATTGCTATTTTTAGGGTGTGATCTTGCATGTTTATGTTAGAATTAATGTGTTCAGGATTTAGTTTTTGGTTACTTTGATGTCATTTTTTATCTTATATGTTTTGAATGTTTAATTAATGATTTTGGGAATGATTTTGATGTTATTGGTGCATATGCTTAATGTTTTTCAATTCAAAATGAAGCTAGCAAACAAAAGGAGTAAGAAAAGAAGAGAAGATTGGAGAAACATCAAACAACGTTTGGGCTAGCAAACTTAAGGCTCAATCAAGAGCACTAAACAGGTGGAATTTTTTGGCTTTGGGGGTATAAAAGGGCACAAAACCCTAGGAGTCATAATTCCAATCATTAGGAGCTTTCCCTAAGAGGAAAAAACACAGATTTGAAGGCTTTCTAAGGGAGGAAACAAGATCAAACACTAGAATCATCAAGAACATTCCACATTCTAGATTTTTTTAGCATCAATAAGGGAATAGAAGAGTGTCCATTCTCAATGTAGTTTATTTCTTATTCTTTTTTTCTATCTCTTATATGG
Source organism: Pinacopodium congolense (assembly GCA_028565735.1). Lineage (NCBI taxonomy): Eukaryota > Viridiplantae > Streptophyta > Magnoliopsida > Malpighiales > Erythroxylaceae > Pinacopodium > Pinacopodium congolense. Next base: position 17,431 of record JAOXYD010229950.1, read on the forward strand.
GTTATATTTTGGATGAACGATTATTGAACATTGTGAGTGGCTAAATACTCTTGTTAGGGATTTCTTTTTGCATTATCTTATTAACTTTTCTTAGTATTTTAATGAATGGATGGATATGATACTTTTTATGCTCAAACCCTACAATATATTGAGAGATTAAGTTTAGTAATTTTTATTGGTGTGTGCAATAAGAGTTGGCACCCAGTAGACCTATAAATAGTAGGTTAATCAATTGATTAGAGAGAGATCTTGATTAATTAATTGATTGCCTATAAGATTGCATAATGATATGTTAAATTTCTAGGATTAACTATGTAAATTGAGAAATTGCATGACTTCTCCTATGTTATTTAACTAGGGAAATTTGGATGCACTATGATAGAGGGTAGTTGAAATCTTTGGATATCTTGGGCTAAACATCATTAATTCAATAAGATAGAGAGATACAATATAGGGATAAAAGTGATTCCTAATGTTTAATCTTGAATTTTCAAGTTCCTAAAAATCATTCATTTAGTTGACAAGTTGTTTAATTAATTTAATTTATGTTTTCATCTAGTGCTTTTGTACTGGTGAGCTCGTCGTAAGCTACCAAATAATAAAAATACCTAACTAACCTAACTAAGTAGCTAGGGCAAGTCAGGGTC
>JAOXYD010229986.1:0-18075 GCA_028565735.1 Pinacopodium congolense
ACATTGGAGCTTGTTGTTAAGACTCATATCTGAGTCTAGGAATCATCTAAGGGGGTTTCTAAACTCATATTATATTTCATTTAGTTCCATTTTTTAGATTAATCAAGGTTTTTCTTCTTATGCTTATATCTTTGAATATTCTTGATTTTTCTGCAAGATCTTGATGAAATACAGCTTGGCTAGAGTTTAGATTCAAGTTGGGAGTTCAAGAAATATTCAGAAGTCTTTCTGGGATTTTTTATAACATCTAAACTTTATTTTTAAGCTCTTAATTTCAGATCTATCAAAGCATGTTGTGTAAATTGCATATCTTGTATGGTTTGATTCAAATGTGTGGCTAATCATTTAGGTTGTTATGGATTGATGTTTTGATGATTTGAAAAAGTTTTAATGCATGTTTAAATATCTGTATTTTGCTTATTGAACGTTTGAAAGAACAAATTTTAAGCTGGCCACTTAAGATTAGTGTTTAAGATAATTTAAGCATGAGAAATCATCTTAAATTGTTTGAAAAGTCAATAAGCAACACGAATTAATCGTTGCATGACCAAACTTAGATTTTTGTGAAAGTTGGAGTTTTGGGATTAATTTTCCATAACTCACCTTCTTGAAATTAAAATCCATTGACTTGATTTTAAAGCATAACCAAACTTTAGACAAGATTAAATGAAAAAAAAAAACAAAGTCTTAACTATATCTTTGTTTCGATTTTGTGAAGGACTTTAATCAGACTTTAAATTTGTTTTAAGGCTCAATTAATTCATCAATCATCTAATCCATAGCTAATTTACACATTTGGTAATTTTTCAAAAGTAATTACAAATCAATTTTGAAGTGCTTAAGCCAAAGTAGTCTAGTTGAAGTCATTTTCCATCTTTTAATAAAATTCTCTAGATTTTACTAAATAATTGTAATCTGATCAACCTAGTAGTTAAGTAACAATTTCTTCATGAGTTCGACACTCGGAGTTTGAAAAATTACTCCACTTTATTACTTTTGTGATAGGTGCACTTGGCTTAATTCCGTTGGTTTTCAAAGTGAAATCATTTCGAAATCACCCAAAGTTTTAAAGTCACCTAACCAACACAACACAAAACAAGGTATGCCCTTCTCTTAGTGAAAATAAATGTGAAGGTGAATACTCTTGTGATGAAGTATTGGAACATATAAAGGAATTAGCCAAGAAAAATAAAGAGATTCATGATAAGCATAAGAAAACTATATGATAGGGATGCATTTTATAGTATTTCTATATGTGTTACAGTGTCATTTCATCCCTATTTTGTTATTTAAATTTTTAATTTGTGTTCTTTTTACGTTTACAAGAAGATTTGAATTTAGAGCACAAAACAAGTTAAAAGGGTGATAAGTGTACTTTAAATAAGTTAAAATTAAAATTTGAAGTTGGAAGGAAATAAAAAATAATCATAATAAAAATAATAAAAAAATTTGGATGCAAACCGATGCGAGATTTCAAAGCTTTGCATGATTAATTCTTAATTCTACTACAGAGTTTTGCGTGGACTGGACTAGAGCTAAACCATCTACTATTTACCTGGCATGGACTGATGCTGTTGACGCATGGGCCTGGCGAGAGTGGCCTGGTGAGAATGGCCTTGGCCTGGTGACGCTCCTGCATGGCCTTAAACTTACATGACCCGAAGATGCGCCTGACGTGGACCAAGAAAAAGCAACTGCACAAAAAGGCAAAAGAAGAGTTTTTTAACGAATTAAGCGCAGAACCCTAGGCAAGCAAGCAGAGAAGTGGGACAAGTGACTTGAGCTGGAAGTAGAGGCTTTGGGGCTTTGGCTTTGTGGTCTTATAGCTGCTACATGAGGAGACAGACGAGCATCAGGAGATAACTGGAGAGGAGCAGCTGCACTATTGAGTTTAATTTCAATTAATTCACCTATGGCATTATTGAGTTTAACTCGCATGTAGCTTCTATTTGCAAGGTTCTTATGTTTTGTTATTTCAGTTTTTGTTCACTATCTGAGTCTTTTGTTTATTCGTTTGATTTGCTTTGTTATTCTTGTAATTTTTTATTTCCTTTATTCTTTTAATAGCCGAATTTTGCTTATTTATTGGTTAGTTTGATTTTGTATTTTAAATTTCTTACCCAATCTTTAAACATTGTTTACTTTCGAGTATGAATGATAATTTCAGATTTATTTTTGATTAAGTATTAAGTTGCTTAAGGTTTTATTTAATATAGCTTCAATTATTCATATAGTATTTGGTTCACCTATGTTTAGTAGTTAGTTTCTATGCATGTTCTTAGGTTTTAATTCATTTAAAATTCATTTTTTGTTTAATTTTAATTCTGGAATTTTTATTTAAAAAGTTACTTTAAGTATTGATTAATTAAGTTTTAAGTTAATTAAATAATAGTTTAAGTGATGTGCATTTGCATTAATTTAAAAGTCAATTTGTGTTTTTCCTTTATTGATTTTAATTTTTTCAGCTTTTATTTTCCTTTAATTAATTTTGTTTAGTGTTTATTTAATTTTTTTTTCTTAATTTAATTATGTTTAGTTAGTTTAATTTTGGGTTGGAGGATACTAATGGAATTTTAGCTTAATAATTGTGATAATTGATTAGGAATTGATTAAATATTGTGATTTAGGTAAAGATTGAATTGGAATTCTAGATAAATGACATGAATTAAAGATTGATTCTTAGGATTGGCCATCCTAGGTTTAACTTCTAATTATATTGTTAGGAATGAACTTGTGATATGCAATAGTCTTATTGATTTCCATAGGTAACAATCGGCTAATTTAATTTGTCAGTGAACTTAATCAAATTAGCCTAGAATTCTAATTCTCTAAGTAACATAATCCGAGCTTGTGAAATTATGTCTTAGGCTAGTCATTCTCTATTTGTTAATGCTATCACATCATTAAATCTAGAGAGCTTATTCTATGTTTCCTCGTGATTAGGGAAAGGTTTTTTGTCGTATAGGACTTATCTAAAAAAATGGCGGAACTGAAGGTTGGAGAGCCTGTTTAAACCTATAGGATAGGATCTTACATGCATCGCAAGTTATTTATTTTGAGGATTAAATATAAGTCTAAAATCCTTTATTTATATTCCACCCAACTTCCTTACTTCTTGTTTGTTTGTCTCTTTTTTGTCAATTATCTTTAATATTTAGTTTTGATGCCTTTGCTTATAAGGGTTTTGTTTTATTTTTGGCAACATTAGAGATAGCAATTCACTCTGACTCTCTCTGGGATTGACCCTAACTTGCCCTAGCTACTTAGTTAGGTAGGTTAGGTAATTTTATTATTGGGTAGCTTGCGACGAGCTCATCACTATAGAGAAATTGGATGCATGGAAATTGGGAAGTGAAAGTCTTAGGAAAGACTTAGACTCCGCTAAAAAAACAACGATGAATTAGTGAATGACAACATAACCTCAAAAAAAGAAGTTGAATCCCTTAAAGAATATATTATAAAATTTACTAAAGGAAAATAAAAATTAGATACTTTACTACGTGTTCAAAAATTAGGGAATGACAAACATGAATTAGGATATAACAATGGAGCTTCTACTAGGAAAACAATTTTTCTTAAGGGAAATAACTTAGAAGATGAAAGTTCTCCTAATAATATTCATATTGCTTCTAGTAGACCTCAAATTTGACATCATGCATTCCAATATAATACAAGGCCTAAGGGATTTTTTCAAAGTGAGATGCAAGATATAAAAATGTTCTTTCAACCTAGACAAATCTTTCAAAGAGTTTACAATGACTTTAAGCCAAGAAATACATATGCTCCTTTCTTCTGCTTTTATTGCAAATGGTATGGCCATGTTCAATATTTTTTCTATAATCGATTAAGTACTTTATCACATAAAAAGGAAAGATATAATGCTCAAAAGACAAAGAGTCGGTAACCTCATCCACTCCTCTTCAACTCCTCCATATTGATTTATTCGGCCCTACTAGAGTAACTACCTTAGGTGGTAAAGCATATGCCTTTTTTATAGTTGATGATTTTAGTAGATTTACATGCGTGTTGTTTTAAGTATAAAATATGAATGTTTTAACTCATTTGTGAGTTTTATAAAGAAAATACAAAATGAAAATCCTTATTTATTGCATCTGTTAAAAGTTATCATGGTAGATAATTTGATGATGACATGTTTGAATCTTTTTATGATGATCATGGTATTTCACATAACTTTTCTACACCTGGGACTCCACAAAAAAATGGTGTAGTAGAAAGAAAGAATAGGACTATATAAGAAATGGTTCAAATGATGATTAATGAGTATGATTTACCTAAATACTTTTGGGTTAAAGCATTCATAGGTGCATGTCATAAATAGAGTAAACATAAGACATAAAATAGATAAAACACCTTATGGAATTTTGAATGGTAAGAAACCTAAGATTAGTTCCTTTAAGGTGTTTAGTTGCAAATGCTATATCTTGACTAATAAATATAATTTGGATAAATTTTATTACAAAAAAAAAGACATTTTCTTAGGTTATTCATTTTCTTGTAAAGCATATAAAGTTTTTAACAAAAGCACTCGTGTCGTAGAAGAATCTATGTATGCTGTATTTCATGAGACTATTCCTTTCAAAAGAAAATTAGTTTTTTAGAAGGATGATATAGATTTATATAAGAGCTTAGAAAACATAACAATTGAAGAAGAAAGACAACTATCTCAAGAACAAATTATATAACTAAGTGAAGAAATAAAGGGTGATGAACTACCATGATATTGGAGATACAAGAACGATCATCCTTTCAACCAAATAATAGGTGATATCCACTAAGGGCTAACCCTTTGCTCTTACTTTAATTTATCACATCTTGAATTTATTTCCAAAATTAAACCTAGAAGTATTGAAGAAGCCTTAGACGATGAAAATTGGACTTTGTCTATTAATAAAGAACTAAACCAATTCGAAAGATATAAAGTTTGGATTGTAGTATCTATACCGAAATATCATCTAATAATAGGTGCTAACTCGATATTCAAGAACAAATTAGATGAACAAGGAAATATAGTTAGAAATAAGGCAACATTAGTGGAAAAGGGATATAACCAAGAAGAATGAATAGATTATGATGAAACTTTTGCCTCTATAGCTAGATTAGAAGCCATTAGACTCTTACTTGAATTGACATCCCAGATGGGTTTTAAATTTTTTCAAATGGATGATAATTGTGTTTTTGTATGTGTTTTTCTAAGTGTTTTACATTTGTTTCCTACATAACAAGTTGTTATTATTGTATTTTAATATTTATTTTGTGTGTTTTTCTTTAGTATAATTTTAATTGTTCTTTTGTTTATATTTAGTATTAATTTGGAGTAAGTTTTGTTTATTTAAGTGTTTCTATTTATGTTTTATGTTATTATTATTATTTAATTATTAATTTTGGGTTACAATTAATTTTTATTGGTGTATTTATTTATTATGCAGGTAAATTAAATTTAAAAATTAAAGAAAAAAAGGGAAGAAAAAGAAAAGAAAAGAGACAAGAGCTGCAAAACCAAGGACCAACCCAGCAGCTGCAGCCCGTCTTCAGCGAGTCCAGCCTGTGCCTGCTGACTCACGCGCACCAGTACGCTCCTTAGCGCCTGAAACCCGTAAGTCCCGCCCTTCACTCAGAAGCCCAGCATCCAACCTGCCTATGCAGCCCGCCAAGAAACACCTGCCTCCAGCTCGCACAAACGAGCCCAGCGCGTAGTCCATCCCACGCGACCCACGATCTGCTCCTCTGCTCCTGGGCCGCATCCTTGCTAGGCCCTAGCCCGGGCTCCAGCTCCCAGGCTCTCCACAGCAATAGTAGCCTATCTCCTCTCCTCTTCCACCAAAGCCTAGTAGTCCAAGACACAAGAAAAAGACCTAGTAAGACAGCAGAAAACCTAAGGGGGTTTGGGAGAGAATGAATTAAGAAAAGAAGAGGACGATAGATTGAGAGAACAGAAATGCAGGAGGGGTTGGACAATAGCAGAGAAGGAGACAAGATGCGTAGAGACAAAAAAAATTAGAAGAAAAGGAGGCGGACAGGAGAAAAAAAGAGTAGCAAGAGCAGCACATAAAATCAGAAGAAAAGAGAGCTTCGAGGGAGAATCAAGGAAAGGGAGAGCAAGCTCCAAACACACATTCAAGCACAAAAACTCAAGAGTTCATAAAGTTTTATATTTTTATTTTCATATTTATTTTTATTTTATTTTTATTATGTTTTGCATTTTTAACAATATAGACTTGATGTAATTTATTTTTATTATAATGTGTCGCTAAAATATTTTTAAGAATTGTTGTTTGAATTATTTGGGAACCGTTGGTTATTAATTTAATTTTTATAAATATTTGTGTTGTTGATTGAGCTTAAACCCTACAACAAATTATGAGAGTGAGTTGGGTAATTTGTGTTAGATGTATAACAAGAGTTGGCATTTAATAGACCTATAGACAAAAAGGTGTTGATTTATTAGGAAGAGATTTCGATAAATTAATATACTCCTTATAAGATAACTTCATATCTAGTTAAATGTTTAGGAAAGGCTTTGCATGTCGAGAGATCCCATAGTTAATCCAAGATTATTTAGCTAGTGACATTTAATTGCACCTTGAGAGTGGGTAGCTAAAATATTAGGAAATATTGGGCCAAATATAAATTAGATTAATTAACCAAAGGAAAAAAAATAAGGATAATGACAAATCCTATGCTTAAATTTTGATTTTCTCCGAATTTGCCGTTTGCTATTTTGCGATTGGTTGTGTTACTCGCTCCTGCTTCCCATTTTGTCTACGTCTGTCTCATTTATTTGTTTAAATGGATTTCTTGATTAAAGTGTAAGCCAAATTAATAGGGTTTCTAGATACAATCCTCATGGGATCGATATCCATTCTTTACTGTAAGTACGACCCGTATACTTGTGAATTTGAGCATAAAATTCGTAGTAGTTTGTTTTTGCAATGAATTACACTTAACAATGGATGCTAAAAGTACTTTTTTAAATGGATTTATATGAGAAAAAGTTTATTTTGAGGAACCCCCTGATTCTGAATGACATGAGGCACCTGAACATGTCTTTAAATTATCTAAAGCATTATATGGTTTAAAACAAGCACCTAGAGCATAGTATGACAGGGTAAGTGCATTTTTGTTTGAAAATGGTTTTGAAAAAGGGAAAGTTAACACTACATTATTCATTAAGAATGAAAAAATAATTTATTAATTATTCAAGTTTATGTAGATGACATTATTTTCAATGCTACTATGAACGGTTACATTAAGAGTTTACTAAGTGTATAAGTAGGGAGTCCGAGGTAAGCGTGATGGGAGAGTTAAACTTCTTTCTTAGACTCCTAATCAAGAAAATGAAGGATGGAATCTTCATTAATCAAGCCAATTACATAAGGGAACTACTTAAACAATTTGTCATGGATTAAAAAAAACCATTGGACCCTCCTATGAGCACTTCCATAAAATTGAACAAAGATGAAGACGGTAAGGAAGTAGATGTAAAGCAATATCGAGGTATGATCGATAGCCTAATGTGTTTAACTGCTAGTAGACTTGATATTATGTGAAGTGTTTGTCTCTATGCTCATTTTTAATCTTCACCTAAAGAATCTCATCCATTAGCCATTAAATGTATTTTGTGACATTTGAGTGGTACATTGAACTTAGGCCTTTGGTATCCTAGGAATGCATGTTTGGATTTGATTGGTTATTTAGTTGTTGATTATGCAAGAAGTTTATTGGATAGAAAAAGTACATCTAGTGCATGTCAATTCTTAGGTAATGCATTAGTTTTGTGGTTTGTAAGAAATAAAATTATATTGCATTATCTACGGTAGAAGTGAGTATGTAGCTATTGGTAGTTGTTGTACTCAAAATTTCTTTCTTAAATAATAACTTAGAGACTATGGTTTAGAGCTTAAAAAAATTCCAATAGGATGTGATAACACTAACACTATTTGTTTAACTAATAATCCCATTCAACATTCTAGGCCTAAGCATAAAATTCGTTATCATTTTATTGCAGATCATGTTCAAAATAGTGATATAGAACTCAAGTTTGTTGATTCCTTGCATTAATTAATGGATATTTTTATTAAACGCCTATGTGAAGATATTTTTTGCACACTTAATAGAGAAATTGGCATGATAGATGGTCATTCCTTATGACAAAGTGCTTATACTTTATGCTGATTCCAAAAAGGGGAAGAAAGGGTGTGATATTATACACTATGCTCTTTGTATTTTTTTATGAATTGAGGGCGAGTTGAATTTTTTATAATGCATGAATTAAGGGAGAGTTAAAGTTAAAATCAATCATCGATAAGAATGTTGAATTCTTATTTGACTTAGGAGAGTTTAAAAGTGCTTATAATATCACAATGATTTGCCACCAATAAAAAAAGGGAGATTATTGAACCAAAGGTAGTTCCATCTTGTTTTGATGATGAAAAAACCATTATATTACTAATATTTATGTTTAAGTGTGTTAAAGGATAGGTATTTAGAAGAAAGAATTCAAAATATATGCAGATTATCAGAGCTTAATAAGAATGTATGAAGACTGACCAAGGAGCAAAGCTGAAGATTATACGAAGAATGATGAATGAAAAAAAACTCACCTAGCTCTACTACCGTTCTCTAAAGACCGAATAACCATCAATCAACTAGATGATATGGATTAGTCAATCAACTAAATACTAGTCAACTGAACATTGCTAATTGATCAATCTAATGACAAGATTACATAGAGAAAGATTAGGAATGTTCATATTTTTACAATGTTAATAAAAGATTAATGCAAATGAACATTGAGGATCCATTGCAACAGCTAACTAATAAGGATTTTGGGTATAAATATGTGTGATTAGTAGGAAGAAATATACCAAAGCATTCTAAGTCATCTTAGTATTTATAATAAGTCCAATTAACCACTTTTGTGTTACTATGTGAAATTGAGTCAGGCTTGTTTTTGTTTTAGTATTGTTGTATCTATTGAGTTTCCAAAGCTCTTTTTAGCACATCAAAGTGATTCTCGAGTTAAACAATTTTTACTGCATTTTGGTGAGGTTATTCTTGAGCTTTAGAAAAAGAATGAGAGAAGGTTATCCTTCAGTCACAAAAGTAGTTTGTCATGCGTAAGTTGTAACATAAATTGTTTGTGTATTTCTTTTTATTTTTCCTAATTGTTGAACCAAGCAAGTTCCAATCATGTGTTTTGATGATGAAAAAACATTATTATTACTAATGTTTGAGTTTTTTATGAGTTCATTAGACAAATTGATGCAGGTGTACAAATGCATGTCTTGAGCCAAGGTAGAAGAGCCTTAATGAAGATAACAAAGGAATGAACAAGCATTGAAGAGTTAAAGTGAAGATTAAGACAAAAAGATCAAGTTTGGCTATGTTTATGTGTGTATTGGTATGTAGTCTTAAACTTGATCTTAATCACTTCTTGAAAGGGCTCCTAGATTTGCATGAAATATAGGCATATAAGAGTTAAATTATGGCTTTATTGATTAATTGAATTTGATTATGGCATTGGTTTTTCAGGAATTGATTTAGAAAGGCATATAGACATCATGCTTATATTAATCAAGAGGTAATGTGACGAATTATATTAATGAGTGCCTCTTAATGAGTTCAAGTGAATTGGATTGTTAATTAAAGTCATTTATATGTGTTTAAATTTTTTTGAACAAACTTGTGACATAAACTTTGGTTTATGGAATGTTTCAAAAGTTTTTTAAGATAGAAAAGTTTCATACCATAGCAAATCCATCTTTTGAAATTTAATTAAACCATGTTGATATGTTATATGGTCTCTAATTATGTCTTAGGGCTTGTTTGAAGTCTTGTTCTACGCTAGGATAATGTTTGAAATTGTTTGGAATTATTTTCTTCTGAATGCTTTTTTTTATCAAAATGGCAGTCTGATCAAAACTATGCAGTGCCATTGTACTGCAGCACCTCGTCGTTTTGTTCTCTTTCCAACGACTCTATGTTTCCTTATTAGGATTTAAATTGTGATAAACATTAAGAAGGCTAGGGTTAATTCTATGCAGCCTAAGAACTATCTCTAACCCATTTCTCAGCCTCCCTAAAGTCTAGAAAATAGGTTTTTAAGCTCTCTAATTACATTTGAAAGACAAATCTTCCTCACATCTTCAAAACCATCACTCTACATCACTGTTTTAGTTTATTGTCATCTCTTTAAATTTTTAATCTAATTTTTATGTGCAAAATTTTTGTTTTAAGCTAGAAAAAGTGTTTAAGATCTTGTTTGATTATAGTTTCAAATTTTAAGGTGATTATTTTGTTATATTAGAGCTTGAACAATCAACTACATCAAAATTGTGTCCAATTCTTCTAGTTTGTTTTTTAAATTGTTTATGAATATATTAAAATATACCTATAATTCTAAAATCATGATTTTCTATAATTGTTTTAATTTTTGTTTCGATTTTTGGAAGATTATTTCATAGCTTTTGAGCTTGTTCTTTTCAAATGCACTAAAACTACCAGATTTTTTCTATTAATACTTCGAACGTGGTTCTTACTATTTTAATCTGTTTCTAAAATCATGAAAAATTTATTTTCTATTTACTTAGTTTCCATATAGTGTGTTTAGTATTTTTGTTTAATTTTAGGATGTTTATTTCAATTATTTTAAAATTGGTTTCTAGATACACCTATTCTGTCAATGTTTTATGTTCATAAGCTAACTTCATCTTTTGATTATCTAAATTAGTTTTTTGGTGTTCAAATTTGTTGTGATTATTTTTTTATTATCTGAAGATTGTCGATGTATTTTTGTTTTCATTTTTAAGCACTTATCTCTTCTGTTTAGGGTTCATATTTGTAGACTTCTTTAAACTGTCCAGAGTTCAAATAGTTCAAAAAAAAGTTCACAAATAATTCAAGCAAAAAAATCCTACAATAAGTTTAACCACTCATAATAGGAATAAGTTTAGTCATATCCATATTTTATAAAATTTAAAACGTAATGAGAAAATAAAAGGAAAACGAATCTGAAAAAAATGTAACTCTTGATGGTTGAATCTTGCTTGTGACCCTAGTAGAAACTTAAAATTTTCGTGGATAAGCTTGAAGAAGACATCTTCAATTGGCTGCCAAATGTGTATGTTCTTTCTCCAAGGGGGTGGTGGAATGCTTGCTTCTTTTTCCATGGCTGAATCTACCTTTTGTCTCTCTTTTTTCCCGCTGCGTTCTCCTATTTTTAAAGTATATTGAATGTTTTGTTTTCCTTTTTGTTTCACCTAGGGCAACCTTAAAGTTATTGTGCTATTTCAATTGCATTTTGCTTGCTTATGGAACGATCCTTCAATTTGGTCAAAACTTGGAGTGGAATAGTCAAACTCTTTTGTCCTTTAGTGGCTTCATGTCTCTCATGGAATGGCCTCACATGGTCAAAACATTTTGTCTTCTAGCTAGCTTCATTTTCTCCAAGAATGGTGGTCAAAGCTGGAGAGGGTTCTCAGGTAAAGATACTATTTATGGACTTGGAAATTGCGTGCCTTGGAATGTGTGAAACTCCTAACTTTGCATGCTTATTTTGGTCATGGTTTCCTTCCTTCTTCATTATTCATACGCTAACGTTTTTTGCTTGGTTTTCTTTTCATTCCAACTTTCACTTCCAACTCCAATTTAACCTACACAATAAATAAATACATTAATAAGATCCAAATCTAACCCAAATAAAAAATTAAATGTTAAAACAATAATAATAATGATGATGATGAAAACCACAAAAAATGAGTTATAAAACAAAATAATAACAAATTATAATTCAAGTAACACATGGAAAATACTTAGAAAAGCTTATGCTAAATCACAACTATCAACTTTCCTACACCTAAAACTTTGCTTTTCCCCAAGAAAATTAAATACAACAAATCAATTCTATCACTTCATTTTCATAAATATCAAAACATATCATCCCGTAAACTTTGATCAACTTAAGTGTCAAGCTACTACACATATCTTGACTATAACTCTACTTATGAAATCATTGCTTAAAGATAAGTATAAATGCAAAAAATGAATCTTTCTCATCATTTTCACTCATTTCTCTCAAGTGTTTGATGACTAGGGTTTCACTCAAACTTCCTATAGGAAATTACACTGTCATAGGCTTGCTAATACACCAATTCTTCTCTACAATGATTCCATGCTAATAATAGATCAAAGGTGTTAAAACAAGGGAGGTTCCAATCGTGGTTTTGATCATAACATAACATGTTTTACTACTAATGGGTTAAGTTTATGATATGAATCTCAAAGATAGGTATGTTTCAAGAATAATTTAATATGGAAAGCTTGGAGTCTGAAGTTTAAATTTGAAGATAATATAAGATCAAATGAGTTAGAAGCTTCAAGATCGTAGATAGGTTGTTCCAAAATTTTTTTGTAATTTTGACTTGAAATTCAATTAATCTAAGGGCTTAGTTTTGATCATGCATTGCATTTAATATGTAACATTGCATATTCTTTCATTTAAAAGATCATTTCATGTTTTTTTTAATTTTTTGATGAGTTTTGGCCATTCATATAGCCTTAGTATATAATTTAAAAGTTGTTCGAAATCTTAATTACTGTTAGAAAGTTGTATAGAAAGTTTTGGAGTTAGTTTGGAGTCCTTTTCATGTTTTCTAAAGGTAAAATGACCGGTTGTTCTTTCCTAAATGGCGAGCTCCAAGGGTTTCATCGTACTCCTTATTTCCATCATCCTCAACAGTGGGTTGTTCATTTAATTAACGACATCATCGATGAACCCAGATGGTGTCGTTGAAGGCTTTGTCCCTAATAACTAGTTTCTACATTAGAGTTTTTACTTTTTGTCTTCATTCTAATGGATTAAAAACCTCTGAAACCCTCATTAAGCATCTAGACACTATATATGTCTTCTAAAAATGACTTTTGACTCTCTAAACACTCCAAAAATAGATCAAACATCCTAAATCTCTCAAAAATCACAAGCTGCCCACATTATTACTGCACTTACTTTCAATCATCTACTTGTTTTAATATTGTGTTTCTGGGTGTTTGAAATTGTTCCTAATCTCTTGCTTGAGTGTTTAAGAGTTTATTTGATCTGTCTTTTATATTTCAGAGAGACTGTTTCATGAGATTAAAGCTATAACTCCTACATATATCAAAATTGTCTCTGTTGAGATTGTTCTAATTTGAATCTTAATTTTAGAAGACTAAATCAGTTTCTAAAATCATGGGATTGCAATTTTCAATTTTCTTAAGGTTTCTGTTTTGTGTTCAAATTTTTTATGCTTTTTTTAATTATCTTTGAGCTTGAACATTTATACACTTTAAGATAACTACTGTTTTCACTAGTTTAAGTTTAATTCCAATTTCAACTTACTTAATTCATTTCTTTATGTTTTTTATCATTGTTTTATGTTATTTTAATTTCTTAGGTGTCAGAATAATATTAGTTTCAAATTTTTGGTTGATTATTTAATCATTTGTGTGCATTAGTTCACTCATACATCAAAATTGTCTAGTTCATTATGCTGTTCATTTCATCACAAATTCAACATTTAAATCAATTTCTGGGTGCATAACTTTATTGTGGTTAGTTCAAATAAGGTGTTAGGAGTGCTCTGGAAGTTTTAGTTTAATTTTTAAGCATTTATAGTTGTGTTGCGACCTGAACTTTAATAGAATACTTAAACTGTCCAGATTTTGTGCTTAGCTCACTCTAGTCATATTGCATATATATATACACGTTTTTGTTACATAATTTCTATCATACTAAATTTGGTTAAGCTTTCAAGATTATCATCGTTCACTCATATCATTCATTGAAAGTTAAAGCCATTAGCTTAATTGTGCATTCAATGAAACACATTTCAAGGTGTATTTCGTTACTTGAATTTTGGGGAATCAATTCATTTAAATATTTGTGAGTTGTAGAGGCTTCTCTTTGCCTTGAAAAGAGTTGGTAAAGGTTACTCTTCACCTTTAGAAATTAAGATTGTTGTTGGGTTACTCTTCAACCTTGAAAAGTAAGATTGTAAAATTTACTCTTCACCTTATAAGAAGATTGTACTTGTTTTGAGTGATTAGTAAAGAGTCATCCAACAAGTAGTTAGAAAGGAGACGTAGTCTATCTTTAGGGTAGGTGAACTTCTTTAATTTTCTTGTGTCCTTCTCGCATCTTAACTCCTTTATTTATTTGTGATTGGGTCTCTTGAATCTTAATTCCGTACATTCATTTTGGTTGTTGCATTCTCATTACATCTTAGGTTCAATCTTATTTTAGTGATTGCATTTTGTTTCCAATTCATTTATATTGCTATTTTTAATTAATTAAAAAAATTTTAAAACCCAATTCACCCCCTCTTGAGTGCTATAAGGCTTACAATTGGTATCAGAGTTTAGGTCTTAATCTTGCATTAATTTATAATGAAATTGGGATAAAACATCCTTTATGGCACATTTGGATAGTTTGTCTAGTTTTGAAGCTCAAAATATTGGTAGACCTCCTTTCTTTGATGGAAATTAGTACTTATATTGGAAAACTAAAATCAAGTTCTTTCTTCAACCCAAAAATGTTAAGTTTTGGGATATAGTAAATCAAGTCCTTGTATTCCCACTAAGATTGAAAATGACCAAACAATTCCTAAGGTGAAAGAGGAATGGAATATAGAGGATGAAAGATTGCTTCCACTTAATAGTAGAGCCGTTCGTATCCTATTTTGTGCTTTAAGTAGAATTGAATTCAATATGGTGTCTATGTATGAAAAGGCTAAAGAAAATTGGTATACTTTAGGGGTTAATCATGAGGGTACCAACCAAGTGAAAGAAAGTAAAATGTCCATGCTCAATCATCAATATGAATTGATTTTAATGCATCCTAATGAAATAATTTCTGACATATATGCTAGATTTGGTAACATTAAAAATGCTTTGAAAGGTTTAAGAAGATCATATGCAAATGCTGAAATTATTAGAAACATTTTGAGGTCTTTAACAAAGGAATGGGGGCTAAGGTAACCACCATTCAAGAAGCTAAAGATCTTAATGTTTTGCTTTTGGAACGATTGATAGGTTCTTTGCTCACTCATGAGCTAGTAATGAAGGACTCAATAGAAAATGAAGAAGAAGCTTTATCAAGAAGGAAGAACTTGACATTCAAAACCGAGAAAGATGAGTCTAGTGAAGAAGGGAGCAATATGGAAGAAAGTGAAGAAGAGATAGCTCTCCTTACAAAAAAGTTCAACAAATTCCTAAGGAAGAAGTCACTTTCTAAGAAAATAGAGTAAGGTAAGTATGATCACAAAAGAAAATATACTAATGTTATTTGTTATGAATGTAGAAAACCGAGGCATTTGAAGAGTAATTGCCAACTTTATAAGGAAAGTGAGAAGGATGAAAGAAATGGAAAGAAGGAAAGAAGAGAGAAGAGGGACAAGAAAGGAAAGAAAGCCTTGAAAGCCATATGGGAAACCGAAAGTGAAAAGGGAAGTGAAAATGCCAAAAATGAAAGTGTCAAGTTTTGTCTCATGGTTTTAGATAATGAGGTACCATCTTCTTCTCCCTCTAATGATGATGATGAGAATGAGAATATGCCTGTAGATGTTAGTTTAAACTATGCTGAATTGGCTAAAGTTGTAGAACTTGCTATTATGAAAAGGAAGAAATTATCTTCCAAACTTAAGGACGGCAAGAAATTGTTGAATGTTTGTAAAATAGAAAATGATCAGTTTATGAATGTGTATGATTATTTGAAAAAGGAATTACTTGATTTCATTTTAAAGAATGATGAGTTGAAAATAAAAATACATGATGCATCAAAATCTAAGGATGCATGTATGATAGAAATTGATAGATTGAAGAATGAAATAAATGCCATGTTAGAATCTAAGAGTGTGGATTTTGATGTTAATAGGAAGAAAATTATGGATGAAAATGATTCTTTAAATAATGAGATAAAAGGCCTTAAAGAATCATTAGAGAAGTTCACTAAGGAAAAAGAAAAATTACATAACATACTTGAAGCCCAAAAATCCTCCAAAGATAAAAGTGGCTTAGGTTTTACTCAAGGAAGTGGAACACCAAATGGAAAAACTCCTTTTGTGAAGGGAAAAAGTTTGGATGAAGAGTATATTCCTATGTCATAATTTGATAATGGTGCATCATCTCCTAGAGCCCAATCTAGGAACATTCATCATGTTGTTATGTATGCCTCAAGATCTACATGTAGGAGAAATATGCATGTCCCTAACAAAAGGCATAGTTTCTTTTCAAATGCAAAATCATCATAGAATGCATATAGATCACAATCAATGCACATTAGGCCTACACATTCACATGCTTATCCTATTCATACCCATGCATTAAGAAATGACTTCTATGTTCATTCTAGGCTAAGATGTCAACAAAGAAGAAATTTTAGAAATAATGCATCTAGATTTGCACATAGGAAAAACTTTAGGACAAACATGCATTTTCCGAAAGTAACATATGTTTATGATTATTGTGGGAGGCATGGTCATTTAGAAAGATTTTGTTTCCAAAGGCCTTAGAGTCTGGAAAGGTATCTAGCCTCTAGGGATCCAAATTAATGTGGGTACCTAAAGTAAAATGACTTTCTTTGTTTTGTAGAATTACAAGAAGAGTACATGGTATGTGGATAGTGGGTGCTCTAGGCATATGACCGGTGATGCCCCTCACTTTTATCTCTTTGGAACACAAAGATGGTGGATATGGGACATATAGAGACAATGCCAAAGGTAAGATAATTGGCATTAGGAAAATTAGTAAGAATAATGCCACCATTGATAATGTACTTTTGGTAGATGGTTTAAAGCATAATTTGTTGAGTGTAAGTCAATTATGTGATAAGGGTTTTAAGGTTTCCTATGAAAGGAAATGATTGATAATTGTATTATTTTTATAAGTAAGAGAGTAGGAAATATGTTCACTATTAATATAAATGATCTCTCTAACCAAAATGTTGATTATTTGATGTATATTAATGAGGATGCTTGGACATGGAAGAGAAGGTTAGGTCATGCTAGCATGGAACACATCTCCTATCTTTGCAACAAGGAGCTAGTGAATTTCCTACCCAATGTAAAGTATGAAAAGAACAAGGTGTGTGATGCATGTTACATGGGCAAGCAAAACAAGGTCTCATTCAAGAAGAATAATGATGTAACAACTTCTAGACCCTTAGAGTTATTACATATGGATTTTTTTATACCATATAGAATTGCTAGTTTAGGTGGTATATTATATGCATATGTGATTGTTGATGATTATACTAGATTTAAATGGGTAATGTTTCTTGCTAGAAAAGATGAATGTTTTAGATCTTTTGTCAAGTTTACAAAAAGAGTTCAATTGGAAAAAGGCTACAAGATTACTTCAATTAGAATTGATCTTTGTAGGGAATTTGAAATTGACTGGTTTAATACATATTGTGAAGAAAATGACATTTTCATAATTTATCAACTCTTAGAACCCATCAACAAAATGGAGTTGTTGAGAGCAAGAATAGGACTTTGCAATAAATGACTAGAACCATGTCCAAAGAATATTGCGTTCCTAAATATTTTTGGTGGACACCGTTAAATGTGCATATTATGTATCCAATAAGGTCTACATAAGACATTATATGGACAAAACTTCATATGAACATTAGTATGAGAAGAAACAAAAAGTGAGTTACTTTAATGCGTTTTGGTGTAAATGTTTTATCTTGAATACTAAAGTCAATTTAGGTAAGTTTGATGCTAAATCCGAGCACGTTTACAAACTTTCTAAAGCTTTGTATGGTTTGAAACAAGCTCCTAGAGCTTAGTATGATAGATTAAGCTCTTTTCTTCTTCAAAATGGTTTTGTTAAAGGAAAGGTAGATACTACTTTTTTTACAAAGAAAAATGATGATGGTTTATTAATTGTTCAAATTTATGTGGATGATATCATTTTTGGTGCTACTAATGAGGTTTTATGTCAAGAATTTGCTAAGTGTATGAATAGGGAATTTGAGATGAGCATGATGGGAGAATTGAATTTCTTCCTTGGACTTCA
>JAOXYD010230006.1:0-31647 GCA_028565735.1 Pinacopodium congolense
TCTCATATATCAAGCAATAAGGATTTAAGGATTCAAAATAAACTCATCATAAGCTTTTTTTAATTCATTCTTTTCTATGTTTATTTGTAAAATTAATTCAATGTGTTGGAACTAATATTTTGATAGTATTTGGGTTTTTACACACTCTAGAATGTGGTATTTGTTGTTATTCTTAGATTAACTCTTGAGTTCCAGATTTTGAATTAGGTTTGTTAATGGATACTTATGACTTTGAATTTAATTTTTATATAATCGTAAACCTTATTTTTAAAGCGTTGATTTATGTATGATTAGATTTAGAGATCAATTGTATGCATTAGATCATTTCATTAACAAAATATCTTTCATGGGTACCCAGAGATAGGCGTACATAAGATATCTGGGTTAGGTGTGAGCTCAACCCAAACAATAGTTACCATTAAACCAAGTAATTCATTCAATCAATAAATTAGGATAGAGAGAACTTTTTCCTAATTTATTGTATTAAATAGGGTTGCGTAACTTAAGAAAGAGTTTAATTTACATTATAGAGACTACAATCTAATAAATTTGTAATTCAAGTTAAGACAAGAATACATTGAATACAAATGCATCCTAGAGGGAGTAATTACCCAAATCCTAACTTCATCTTTGATTATTAATCCTTACAAATTTTCTTAAGTTTTCAATTAAATTTTTTACTTTTTTTTTCAAACAATCAAATCAATTCACATTTTGATAGGCTAGCCAATCTAGATAAGAATACATTAATAATAGCAGTCTTCGTGGATCAACCCCTGGACTTACCAAAACTATTTTACATTAGCAATAGATACACTTGCCTTCTTCATATGTTGTGATTTTGTTTACCATGTTTCGTGATTAAATTTTATGTAAAACTTATATAAACTCACACACCATCAATGTTTTGGCATCATTGCTATGGATTACATCATTATAAGTGTCTTCTTTTTCTTTGTTAGACTAGCTTTATTTATTTTTAAATTTTAATTTTCTGGACTTTAATTTCCTTTCACAAACTTTATGTTTCCTTAATTTTTTTTGTATCATCAATTTACCAATTAGGTACACTTATGTATGACTAGTAGTCATTATTTCTGTGAGCCCTATGACACCAATAGGGAGGCAAATTGGTTATTTAAAAATTTTTTAACTAATAAAAAACTAGCAACCTAAATCAATTGGAAACTAAATGCAATCACTAAACCAAGATTAAACCTAAGATGGAATGAGAGAGCAACAACCAAAATAAATGTAAGAATTTAAGATTCAAGACACATAATCAACAATAAATAAAGGAGTTGAGGTAAGAAAAGACACAAGAAAATTAAATAAGTTCACCTACCCCAAAGAAAGGCTACGTCTACTTTCCAACTACTTATTAGATGATTCTTTACTAATCAATCAAAACAAGTGCAATCTTCTTATAAGGTGACGAGTAACCTTTACAATCTTACTTTTCAAGGGTGAAGAGTAACCTAACAGTAATCTTACTTTTTAAAGGTGAAGAGTAACCCTATCAAAGACTCAATATTCTTGTTAAAGGTGAAGAATAACCTTTAACAAATACTTTAAAGGCAAAGAGAAGTCTCTATAACCCACAAATATCCAAATGAATCAATTGCCCCAAATTCAAATAACCATATACACCTTAAAAGGTGTTTCACTCAATGCATAATTAAACTAAGGGCTTTAGCTTTTAATAAAACATATGAGTGAATGATGACAATTTTAAAAGCTTAAACAAACTTAGTATGATAGAAATTATGCACCAAAAACATGTATATATATATGCAGTATGACCAAAATGAGCTAAGCACAAAATCTAGACAGTTTAAGCTCTCTATGAATGTTCATCTTAAAATACAAATATAAATGCTTAAAAATCAAACTACAAATTTCAAAGCACTCCTAACGCATTATGTAAACTAACCACAATAAATTTATGCATTAGACAATTGATTTATATAACGAACTGGACATTTTTTATGTATAAGTGAACTAATGCACACAAATGATAAAATAATCAACCAAAAATTTGAAAGTTAGATTATTTTGACTCCTAAGGACTTCAAAAAATAGAAAAAAATAATGATAAGCAAAAAGAAACATATTAAGTAAGTTAAAGTCAGAATTAAACTCACACTAGTGAAAATAAAAGCTATCTTGAATTATTTAAATGTTTAAGCTCAAAGATAACTTAAACAAGTCTCTAAAAATCAAAACAAAGCTTAAACACAATTTAGAGA
Organism: Pinacopodium congolense; assembly: GCA_028565735.1. Taxonomy (NCBI): domain Eukaryota; kingdom Viridiplantae; phylum Streptophyta; class Magnoliopsida; order Malpighiales; family Erythroxylaceae; genus Pinacopodium; species Pinacopodium congolense. Next base: position 2,250 of record JAOXYD010230006.1, read on the forward strand.
CCTTAAGAAAACTGAAAACTACAATCCCATGATTTTAGAAACTGATTTGATCAGCTAAAATTGAGATTCAAGCGAGAACAGTCTCAACAAAGATAGTTTTGATAAATGAAGGAGTTCTAGCTTTAATACGATGAAACAACCTCTATAAAATATAAAAGATAGATCAAATAAACTCTTAAACACTCAAGTAAGAAATTAAAGACAATTTCTCACACCTAGAAAAATAATAAAGCAATAAATAGATGATTGAAAGTATAAGATATGGTCTAATGAATGTTTTTAACACCAATATTAAAACCTCTAAAAGGATAAAAGAAAGGCAAAAGAAGTGTTATCTACAACTAAAATTTTTATTCACCAAGTTTTCATCCATGATAACCATCATTCTGTACTGAATAAGACCATGTTTATGAGTTTTAGATCAATTTATTTGTTTTCCAATTTTTATCACTTATCATTTATAGTATCCTACTCAAATTGTAGGTAAGAAGAAGTTCATAATAAACTGAATAAGTCATTACATTGCCAAATGGGTATTGTATTCTTTTAAATTCAACCAAAACATTAAGAAAAAACAACACTAATAAGCTAGGAAAATATATTTTCAAGCTACATTGAGTTGCCTATTATAGATGTTACAAAATCCTATAATAAGAGAATAAGTAAAATGAACTAACATTTTCTCATAACTAACGTGACCTAATATTTGATAGCATATTGGCTATTGTTAAACAAATAAAAATATAAATATTATAAATAATTGAAAGGCTTTGATGCTTTATGTTAAAGGATCTTAAACAAGTAGAAGCCAGCTATTGGAAATTTTAGTTACCAACCTATCTTGACCTTTTCCATTAGATAGGGCAATGTAGCATTGTATTACGTAGGATCCATGTCAGTGGCCTGTTCAAGACCCAAGTACAACTGAAGAGTTCTAAAAAAATTTTAAAATATAAAACTACATTCTTTGGAAGCATATAATTTTGTTAATTCACCTTGAATCCATGAGGGTGAGTATAAGATATATTTTATTCTTTTTAAATGAATCCAATCCTAATTTCTAAGTGGCAACTTTGTTCTATAGTCATTAGTGTAATTAGTGGTAGAGATATTAAAGAATTTATCTTTTCTTTACATTAAAAAAAAAGGGCTATCCCTATAGCACCCAAGAGCGAATGAATTGGGTATAATTGAAAATCACCGTAATAAAATTATAATAAGATGATAAAGATATCAATGTAATTTAATCACAATAACACAATCTTATCTAAATTAAATAGTAAAGGGTAAAAGTTTATAGTGGTTCAATAACTAATCCTTACTACATCTGCTCACTAACACACTTTTGGAAATTCTTGAGGTACTTCCTTCTAATGGGTGAACAAAAAGTGAAGAGAAACCTTGTACATTGTTCCTTTCAAAGGATGAAAATAAACCCTTGTATAATTAATCTTTAAGTAGGCCTGTAAAGGAAATTCACTAAAAAAGATATCTTTCTTTCTCAAAATAATGCTTAAGGGGTTAACAATATAATTACCATCTATTAGTCCCTAAGTGGTACCTAAGAGGTGTGAATTAAGTTCTTTAAATTTTTCTAAGTCAGTTATACCTAATTAAAAAAATCCCTTTAAATCTTATGCAAAAGCTTAAAAAAATAAGTTAAACAATATAGAATAATATGCATTAAAATAAACTCTCAAGTAAAGAGATAGGTAAGAGAGGGTGTAAACTAATTGATAATGGTTCAGTGTCTAACTCTATATCTACGTCCACTCCCTAACACCTAGTAGGGAATTTCACTATTAATAATGTCACTCTCATAACAATTCCGACCTTTTTTTAATGCCACTATGGTAACCTTTACAAATTTTCAAATTCATAACCAACATTCCGTGAAAATACCCACATTAACATAGGTACTTATGGGTTATTTGTTTTCCGAACCACTTGCTATTCTAGCTATATAATCTATCTCTCTACATGTCTATGATATCCTTAATATATATAAAATAAGGGAGTGTTAGTCTTATATATATGGCTATATGTATACCTAGATCTTGGTTCATTATAGGTCCTTGTACGGTGATATGGCCTAAGTGTGTAATATTGTCTCGAGACATTGTATCTTCATTTTGGTGATCATCTAGGTCTTATGTAAGGACTAGACATATATGCATAATGTCTATTCAAAGGTAATGCCTTAGTTGTGGGTGCCTTTTATTCATGTAGCCTAAGTAAAGGTTCATTTTCTAAGTTCTTTCCTTCTACAAATATGGCCTTACTAGTAAATGGTGCATTGTCACTAATGTATCATAGTCTATGTATATTATTTATGACCTTTTATGCTCCTAACACTGACTCTAATTTCTAATTCCCTTCAGTATGTCTAAAGATTCCTTAACAAATTCTACCTCTCTTTTTATTGATATTGTTTCATTTACTAATTTTTACATACTATCATTATCAACATTCTTTGAATCTAAGTCATGCCTTAGTTTTTTCATTTTTTTAATTTTCATTAATCTAATAATTTCAAAGTTTTTCCATATATTGTAAAAATTTTCTTCTTATTATTAGTCGAAACTTCTAAGTATTCTACCAAGATATCATAAGTAAAATCTAGATCACATTAATCAACAATTTGGTAAGTAAAAGATGGTGGCATCTCATTACTTACTATAAAGCACATATATGCCACCTCGTCTTCTTCTTTAGATCTGCTTAAATCATCCTAAGTGATAGTATTCAATGCCTTCTTCTTCTATCCTTCCTTTTTTTTTCTCCTTTTTCATCACTTTTTTTAAGAAAAGCAAGTATTCTCACCTTATATGATCTATTTCCTTACATTCAAAATTTGTAATGAAAATTAATTTGTTTTTAAAATTGAACTTACATTTTCTTGATTCCCTTTTGCTTATAGATATCTTCTTCTTTAAAAAATATTATGCAACTCACTGTAAGTATAGCTATATCCTCATCATTATTTTCAATTATGAAGGATTCATCATCACGACGTATCTTCATTGATGCTTTGAATACCATATTCATTTTCCTTTGAGTGCTATCCTTCTTTCATGTCTCCTTTAGTCTCATCATATAAGTTAGGATGGATCCTATTAACTCCTTAAGAGGGAGGACATTTAAGTCCTTAACTTCTTATATGGCCATCAATTTGGCTTCCCATGTCCTTGGTAACAATCTAAGTATCTTTCTCATAAGTTCAATATTAATATAGGCGTTATCTAGACCCTTAAGAGAATTTACAATGTTGATAAATTTAACAAACATGAAGGATATATTTTCATGATGCATCATACGAAAAGTTTCATATTGATGCTTTAACATGTTTATTTTACTCTCCTTAACTTGGTTAGTTCCTTCATTAGTTACTTCTAAGGTGTGCCATATTTCATAAGCAGTTTCACTTCTATAGATACCCTATTTAACTCATTTTTACTTAAAGAACAATATAGGATATGCATAGCTTTATTATTCAAGGAACTAACTTTTAATCTCTATTATCCCATTAATGCTCAAATTTTGATATCTTTGATTTCTATAATTTTTTTGGGATAGGAGTTTCTTGTAGGACTATCTCCCGTAATTTAACACTATTAGCCATTAGAAAGAATCTCATCTTAGTCTTCCAATATAGATAATCATTTTCATCAAAGTATAGGGCTCAACTAGTATTTTAGCCTTCTACATTATTAGATGGCAAAAGAGTTATCATGTGCCATATTATAATCTTTACTCACTAACTCTTTTTTTTATATTTATAGCTTATATGAGACCTAGCTTTGATACCACTTATGAGTCCTTAAATAGAATTTAAGTGGGAGATGAATTAGGTTCTCTAAATTTTTCTATGTTAATTATACCTAATTAATAAATCCCTTTAAAATAATTTAATAATAATATAAATAATAAGCAAAAAAACAAACTCAAAAGTAAAAGAGATAGGGTAAGAAGGGGTGTAAACTAATTTATAATGGTTCAGTGTCTAACTCTATACCTACATCAATTTCCCAACATCTTGTTTGGAATTCCACTACTAATAATGTCACTTATACAATAATTTCTCCTTTTTTCAAAGGCTCTAGGGTAACATTTACAATTTATTAAATTCATAATTATTAAACCAAAGGAGTTTCCAATCTCGTTTTTTATTACAACAAAAAAAATATGATTTTTACTAATGATTTTATTTATGGTATATGGTTTGAAAGATAGGTTTATTTGGAAGCAAAATATAAGTGGAAAGCTTAAGCTTGAAGACCAGAATTAAGTACAATGCAATAACAATCATTTTTAAGCTTTCAAAACATTAGTTAGGTAGTTTTTAACTTAATTGTAAGTTTTATTTAAATGTTTAATATTTATAGGGCTTAAAAGTTTTCAAAGTGTATGAGTTTTTCATTAAATAAGGAAAATTGTTATGTTTGTGTTAATTGATAATGTTTTAGAAGCAAATCACTAATAATTTTTTTAAAAATTTGTATGAAATGTTATTATAATGCAAAAAATTATTTTTAAATGTTTACAACTAGTTTGAAAAGAAAATTTTCAAAAAATGAGCTTAGATTGTCATAAACTAAGACATACTTTGTGTTTAAACTTAATTGATAAGCCTTGGTATCCAAAAGCATCTTTGGGGTCATTTGATACTTAAGGGAAACATATTAAATGTTACAAAACTTTTTTGAACTTTTTGGAAATTGTTTGAGTCATGTTTCAAGTATTTTGGGGTGTATAATTTTGGTTGACAATGATTGTGCATAAGTCACAATAGTGTTGTTGTAGTCTTCAATGAGTTCTACGTTATTATGCAACTATGATCTAATGGCTTTTTCTTCTCTCTAAATGCCTAGTAAATGTAACCAAGAGTATGTTGAGCTCAAAATCACTGTAAATAAGGTAGCTATTGGTTGTTGAATAATCTTTATGAGATTTTAATGTGTTTTTTAGCATTAAAGTGATCAAAACTTTTAATAGTTTGTATTTATGCGCTATCTTTATATATTATAAATTTTTTCTTGAAGTTTTCAACAAAACACGTGTTCAAAGCTTTCAAGAAGTGCATCATTCATACATTTATTTTTGTTAAGTTTTTTAACACTTAGAGACTGAGCTTTCAAGCAAGACACCTTTAAGGTATAAGTGTTATTGCAAAAAGGGGTTGTCTGAGTTTATTAAGGTGGGATTGCTTATATAGACTCCTTTTTACTTTTAAACATATTTGTTTAAGGTTACTCTTCATCCTCTAAAAGGAACATTCGAATTGTAAAAATTTCCTCTTTACCCTGATGCATCTAAAGTGTACATAAGTTTTAATAAAATATAAACCAAAGAACTAAAACATCAATACTAAAATATTCAATAGGAAAGTTTACCTATTATAGTTTAGTACAACTATTAAGAATACCTGTTATTGATCTGAGGGGATTGTATCAACTAGGGAATGTCTATCCTAGTTATCTAACTTACTTAGAAGTTGGTTGATTTATTTATGAATGAAAATAAAAAATAACTAAAAACAAATCCAATGGTAAACTCATAAAATTACCAAACAATAATGAAGTTATAATCTAGATAATCAACCCCCATAAGATGCATTAGTATTTAGCATCCAACCTTGATTCAAGAGATTCTACAGATTATCTTAGACCTTAGGTTTCTACATTCTCTCTCACTTCATGTAATTTCTATTCATAATGATAAATTAGGCAAAAATTATCTGTATCTTAAAATAACAATTGAATGCATTAATGTGTTCTATAGAACTTGTTGTTTTAGTAAGTTCACACTAACTCAGACATCTCATATAAGCCTATCCTTAAATATCTATGCAATATGCATCACTTATAAATTGATGTAATCATATGTTTGATTTATCAATCTAAACATATGCAATCACACGATTGGAATTTAAGTTTATATTCTTATAACAATCATAAAACTAATGTCATAACTTTATAAGTGAATCAAATACAATTTTGAAAATTCAACATCAAATCAAGGGAATAATGAACTACTACATCTTAAGGTTCAAAATAATCTAGATACTATAAGAAAATTATTTCCTAAACATCACAAAAACTATAACAACAATCACATAATGAGAAGGGATAAAGAAGCTCAATCTAATGGTTTTTTAATCTATTGAACTCTTAATAAAAAGATATCCTCATACCTGCTTCAAGGTATAATGACTTGATGTTTCCCTTAAACGCCACCTCAGACTATTTGGGAGCAAGTTGAGAGTAGAAGAAAGTAATGAGATTGTAGTAGAGATAATGTTTAAAAGAGGAAATTTATTGCTTAAGAGAGTGGTGCCTCAAACGGAGGCTACTCCTTACATTATAAAGAGAAATGGAGTGTCCGAAAGGACAGAACCTACCCATAGAAAGAAAAAAGCAAATAGTAAGATTCTTGACTGAAGGGTTGGAAATAATTACTTTACATATCTAAAGAAAAAAAGAAATAGTAAGATTCCTGACAATGTGTTAAAGGATCTTACTTTACAGGTCGAAAGAAAAAAAGAAAAAAGTAAAATGTACAATGCGCACTCAGCGCTAGATATTTTACATAATTAACGCTGCTTTAGTTGTTGTCACCTCCAATTATGGGTTCCACATCATCAGAAGTGGGGGACAATGGATTATTACTTTGTATTTCACTGCTGCAGTAGTGACACTTATGTGGAGTGTATGCTTGTATATGGTGATAGATGTGCTACTTGATTTCGGGCGGAACCTGAGCACAAATACCATCAAGTATAATTAAGAGTGGTTTGAATTGTTGCTTGAGAACTAAGGTATGCTCTGGGATTGGACTTCTGAAGGTTGAGATCTTCAAAATGTTGAATCCTCGATACATAATGTGGTATAAGGATCCTTTGGTAATTTTCTGAATACTTTGAAAAATGCTTTCCAATCAATTAAAATTAAAGACATTCAGAAGATGAGGGGTAATGTCATCTGTTGGTGCTTTATCTAAGGCAGGGTAATAGTCATTGATAATTCTCATTTGGATAAATGCAAATTAAGGAGTAATGATTTTCCTTGGTCATAAAAAAATGGGTAATTACTAAATAATTTGAGAAAGATTTCTCGTTCCTTAGCAAAACAAGATTGATATGCTTTGATAGAATCTGTAATGGCAACTAGAAAATGGCATAATAGGTCGGTGTTTATGAGATAGATAGTGTCTGTGAGGCCTGTTCCAAAAAGGAGATACATAGTAAAAGGATCTGCTTAAGGAAGAATGACTACTTTAGGGCCTAATTTTCCTCGGTTTAGTAAATAAAACTGTTATGGCTTTAATTCTTCGGTCCAATTATTTATTGTGGTAAAACACTCGAGAAATAATTCATGAGTAATACAAACAATTTCTTGCTCAAGGGCTTTGGTAGGGATGTAGTTGATTTTTTCCATGTTTACTTTCTTGCTGATTGATCAAAGAGTGGCTGAGATGTTAGGCTGATTTAATGCTTCTTTATAATTGGGCCTGAGTGATATTGCGATTTGTTGACTCTTATAATATGCAAAAGCTTTGTCTACTTCAATTTTGGTCTTATAGCTTTGTGAATTACCTAACTATGTCCTGTAATAAATGGGCAGTATATGTCCATTCAGTTTAGATGCCTTGGTTTGGTTCGTTGAAGATTACATAATACTTTTCTAGTTCTGAAAGAAGGGTTTTTTAGGAGATAGGTATAAAAAGGGCTAGATTGGTAGGTACGAGCTGAGCAAGAGGGATTAATTTTTGTGAAGATTGTGTAGTTGGTACTGATATAATTTGGTCAGAGAATTGGTTTTTGAGGATTACTATGATTTGTTCAAGCTGGTTAACTTCTTTTTGTATTGCTGAGAGGTATTTTTGGGTTTGCTAGATTTCTTCATAATGTTTGGCTACTTTGGCTTTTAATTCTTGGATAATATTTACAATGGTTTCCATTCGCGAGTAAGGTTATCTGAAAGAAAGTTGTTAGTAGATTTAATATACTAAATACTATAATTATATTGATGTAATTCAAGTTGCCATCTTATAAGACGACCTTGATTATAATTATTGTGAATATTATATCTTGAAAATCCACATAATTTCTAAGAATAAGTTTTTACTTCAAAACGAATTGGTCATAAATCTAATTTCCTTTTTCGCAAAGTTTTCAAAAATGCTGAAGTTTCTTTTCCATGTATATCACTTTTGAAAACTTTGTGAAAATGGAAAGCAGATTTATTATCAATTCATTTTGAAGTACAAACTGATTCTTAGTATTTATGTGGATTTTCAAGATAAAATACTTGCAGTAATTATAATCAAGGTCGTCTTATACGATGGCAACTTGAATTACATAAATATAATTATAGTTTTAAGTATATTAAATCTACTAACAACTTTCTTGTAGATACTCTTACTAGCGAATGGAAACTATTATGAATACTATCCAAGAATTAAAAGCCAAACTAGCCAAACTTCATGAATAAATCCAACAAACCTAAAAATACCTCTCAGCAATGCAAAAAGAAGTTACACAGCTTGAACAAACCATAGTAATCCTTGAAAATCAATTCCCTAACCAAATTACATCAATACCAACTACACAACCATTAAAAAAAAATCCCTCTTGCTCAGATTGCACCTACCAATCTAGCGCTTTCTATACCTAGCTCCTCAAAAACCCCTCTTTCAGTACCAGAAAAGTACTATGTAATGTTCAACAGACCAAACCAAGGCATCTACACCTAATGGGCTCATGACAGACATAATTAAGTAATTCACAAAAGCTATAAAATTAAAATTGAAGTAGGCAAAGCTTTAGCAGATTACAAGAGTCAACAAATAGCAATATCACTCTAGCCCAATTACAAAGAAGCATTAAATCAACCCAAAATCTTAACCACTCTTCCATCAATTGGCAAGAAAGTCAACATGGATAAAGTCAACTCTATCCCTACCAAAGCCCTTGAACAAGAAATTGTTTGTAATTCTCAGAGGCATTTCTCGAGTTTTTACCATAGTCAACAACTGGACCGAAGAATTAAAGCCACAACAGTTTTATCCAGTAAACTGAGGAAAAGTAGGCCTTAAAGTAGTCATTCTTCCCAAAGAAGATCCTCTTACTACGTATCTCCTTTTTTAAACAGGCATAACAGACACTATCTATCTCTCAAACACCGACCTATTACACCATTTTTCCAGTTGCCTTTACTGATTCTATCAAAGCATATCAATCTCATTTTGTTAAGGAACGAGAAATCTTTCTCAAAGTATTTAGCAATTACCTATTTTTTTATGACCAAGGAAAAATCATTACTCCTCGATTTGCATTTATCCAAATGTAAATTAGCAATGGCCATTACCCTGCCTTAGATAAAGGACTAACATATGACATTACCCCTTATCATCTGAACGCCTTTAATTTCAATTGTTTTGAAGGAATCTTTCAAAGTATTTAGAAAATTACCAAAGGATCCTTATACCGCATTATGTATCTAGGATTCAACATTTTGAAGATCTCACCTTTAGAAGACTAATCCTAGAGTGCACCTTAGTTCTCAAGTAACTTTTTAAAGAACCCTTAATTAAACTGGATGGCATTTGTGCTCAACTTCCACCGAAAATCAAGCAGCAGATCTGTCACCATCTACAAGCATACACTCCACACAAGTGTCACTACTGTAGTGGTGAAGTACAAAGTAATCCTACATTGTCTCCCACTTCTGATGATGTGGAGCCCAAAATTGTAGACGACAATAACTAAAGCAACGTTAAATATGTAAAATATCTAGCACTGAGTGCTCATTGTACAGTTTACTGTTTTCTTTTTTGCTTTCGGTCTGTAAAGTAAGATCCTTTGACACTTTGTTGGGAATTTTACTATTTCCTTTTTTCTTTTCATGTGTAAAGTAAGTATTTCCGACCCTTCGGTCAAGAATCTTACTATTTACTTTTTCCTTTCTCTGGATGGGTTCTATCCTTTCAGACAATCCCTTCCTCTATATAATGTAAGGAGTAGCCTTCGTTCGAAGCACCACTCTCTGAAGCAAGAAATTTCCTCTTTTTAAACATTCTCTCTACTATAATACTTGCTTATGCTCTCGACTTGCTCCTAAGTAGCCAACGGTGCCATTGAAGGGAAACATCAAGTCATTATACCTTGAAGTATGAGGCAATCCTTTTTTTTTTCATTTTATAAGTATGCCTTCATATTATTTCTGTCTTAATACTCCTACATGTTTATGTTCATTATGCATTAATTACTCTCCTTGTTCAGTATGCGTTGAAGGGAAACATCAAGTCATTACACCTTGAAGCATGTATGAAGCTATCCTTTTTATTTTTCATTTTATAAGTATGTCTTCATTATGGATCAATTACTCTCCTTGTTCAGTATGCGAATCTACTTCACATGATATTATTGATTTATTACACACTTTAGGATTATCATCTCATACAATAGAAGATTTATATATTAATTATATTAAAGTCTTAATTAAAATTGAAACTCATAAAACGTGGTCTATCTACCAACTTATTGTTAATAGCTTTAAAAAGGGAAGCACAAACTAAACAACTAATTTTTGAAGCATTTAATCTTTTTACATATCATTTCCAATTCAATATTCGTACCTCAACCTAAGATGTTAATCCTTTGCTCCGAATGCAACAAACTACTGAGTCAAGTATATCATTTTGAAGATCTCATTAAAGACTATACCTTTGATGAAATATATTTCACAAATATATTAAAGACTCACTATCTAACTGACAAACTATATCGAGCACAAACATAAGAAAAAGCAACCAAAGCTAAATCTTTAGCCCGCTATTATTCCTAATTATTACAAGAAGTCAAATGGAATATCTAATATCACCTTAGATCAGACCATCAGAATCATGAAATAGACCTTGCATTACAATTAACTCTTAGTAATTTTCAGTACGCTCCTTTGTAATGACAAATTATCACTATCCTATCTATCATCAATTTAAGAATTATTATCAAAACATTGCTTCACGAATTGAATCTTTATATCATTGTTTTCTTCAAATCACTATCCAAGTACAACAAATAGAACATACACCTCACAATATACTATTTCAAGCTCTTACAAGTCAATTACAATGTATTGAAAATTTACTTAATCAAATTAGTGATGAAATTAATACTCTTGCTCATGATTCTACTACTCATTATCTCACTCATATATAATGATTGCTAACAAAACTTTAAAAACAAAACTAAAAAATATAAAAAATAACCTCAAATATTGGAAATGAAAAATTTTTATATTTCAAATTATTTTACAAGCTCATCATTTACAAGAATTTTATCTTATCCCTTATGAACAACATTTTATCCAACAATGAATTACAGTCTTAGTAGCTCAATTAACTCAAATAACTTTAAGAATAAGACTCTATTCCTCTCAATTAGCAAAATCTTGTAGCATGGCAAACACCCAACACCATATAGCTAAAGCCATTTATTATGTCGAAGTTTTTGAATACTCTCATAGAACCAATCAACAGTTATTTATTCAAGAATTACAAGACCATATTAACAAATTTATGACCTTGAACAAACTTTAGAATAACCTCATACATTTCAAAAATAAATTCTTTTATTTCAATGTATGATTAATGCTCTTAAAGAAATGGATATCTATCATCCTTCATTTGCTCCACCTCTATCATCGTTAAATTCACCAGATTAATGGAAGCCTCTTCTTATTCTTCTCAAACTATTACTTGTATCCAATGTGAAACTTTTCTATAAAAATTAAAAAAGATTAATGAACTCAGGCCAAATCTTACTCATAAACTCACTATTTATACACATCATTGTAAACAAGCAAAAAAAAAAAACCACTATCCTTATACTGCTAATTATTTTCAAATGGGAATTGATGAAATACACTATATCATTCATAATTATAATCAAGATAGTTATCAAATACAACAAAAATTTTATCAACATTTAGAACTGCATCATCCAATACCTATGGAAAATTACTACGCCTCTAGATATTTTAAAAATTGACAATGTTCAAGTAAAAGAAAATAATGGATTTTTCCATTTAGATGCTCTTATTTCTCACAAAAAATTAGAAGCAATTACCAAAGCACAATTAGATCTAAAAGGCGACCAAGATATTAAAATACCCTCAAAACTTAAAAATCTCTTTAATCAACAAAATATCATCTTTTATGGTAAGATCTTATGTGAAACTCCTATTCAAATTAAACAATGTCAACGAAGTTTTCATATCATTCTAATTGATAAAAATCAAATAGCTAAACATTTACAAATAATAAATAAAGAACATCGACATAAAATTGGTTACATTTATCTTTCTACTATATAAGTTTTAATACAATCTACCTGTCAAGATGGAATATATTCCCCAATAAGATTAGCAATCCTAGATGAACGAGAGATTGAACAAAATAATCAAATTATAGCAATCATGAATAGTAATCTTGCTTATAAGAAAATCATATTCAATGCATGACCTAAATTAAATCTCCCATTACAATCCCATGAATTAAACAAGGCCATTACTATTGCCTATAAATTCGCAAAAGCAAATCTCATGAAACTTGGTCAATATACTTTTTCAATTACCTATAGTATCACTTATGCGTTAACTAATTCTCATCATAGTGTAGAATTTAAACATATTGATCGAATCTATCTAGATCAAATATTCACTGATATAGTCAAAATAGGAATAAATCATACCCCCCAAATTTCTTAAATACCTTTAATACAACAGCCTTTGTCAATAACATCAAGATCTTCTTTCTCTTAATCTATACCCCTAAACAAAAGGCAATTACTACAATGATCTTATTCTTTTAAAATAGAAAGACCAATAACTAAATTACCCGCTCAAGTAGACAATATAAAACTGAATTAAGAAAATTAAAAAAAGTAGATAATTTAGAAAAATTAGCAATTCAAATTAAACAATAATTAGGAGAATGAAGCCTTCTTTTCAAAATAATTGTTTCTACTATTAACAATTTAAACAAAATCTGCTCAGACAAGAATTACTATTAAAAAGCTTAAATCATGCACATTCTAAAAATTGTCATTATTTTTATTCTATTTTTATATCTAGCAAAATTAAAAAACAACAGCAAACTACGCAACAACTAATTCAATATCTGAATTAACAATTTAAATGACATTATGATAACATGCATAACAATTCTGCAAAAAATTCCACATTATAAAAATAATGGTATCAATTCTATGTGTTTTGATCTAACTCTCTCCTTTAATCATGCTTAAAATCTATGGCTTTGGAATGACTTGTAGACCTTTCGGCAACTCTATTCATTCTAAAAAACAAAAGTCCTTAAGAAATTACCTAAAATCGAAATAAATAAGTAAGAGGCTCGATGAAGTCCTTGTGAGCCACGGCATGAAACCTACTGGATTTCATGGCTCCAAAAATCACAGTCAAGCTCACGACATGTTCTTGGTCGAGAATCCTTCAATTTTTATTTATCTTTGCATTTTTGCAATGCACTCCTTTTAGTTTGGTTAACATCTATTCTAGCACTAAAAGTGCATCTAATTGCTCCCTAAATTCCTATAAAAATATAAAATACATTGAAAACAACATAAGCAATATCTTATTTAAGAATTAACTAAATATTAGTTCTTACAATTGCTCAGGGGTTTTGGAAATGGTAGTGTCACTAGATGATGCATCGATTAATTGCTTTGTGGCAAAGTTCAAACCTCTACAGAAGGTTTGCATCAACATGCCCAAGTTAAAGCCATGATGTTAATACCTTTAGAGCATTTCCTTCCAATGCTCCAAAACCTTATATACATTTTCCTTCTCCCACTATTGAAAAGAAACAATTTCTTTACGTAATGTAGCAAGTCTTAAGGGAGAAAACACCTGGTCAAGAACTTCTTAGCAACTTGGCTCTGAGACGTGATGGAGCCAAGTAGATTTGACGTAGTCACGATTTTGCATAACTCTACAATGTTAAGGGAAACAATAACAACCTTATGGTCTACTCCAATATACAATTTAGTTTAACGATGTTATAGATCTCTAAAAAGTTTGCAATGTAGGCATTTAGGTCTTCATCAGGTAACCCATCAAACTGCACGTACTTTTGTAACATTTGAATCACAAAGATCACCCACAATGAGCTACACTTTTGGCAATAAATTTCGTTGTACTATCAAATTGATGCTCTAAAATTTCCAGCTTGGTACTTCCTCCAGAAATCTTCTCTCTTACATCTCTTCTAAATGTGAGTTAAACTTTAAGATTAAGGTCTACTAGTTTCAAAGTGTTGAACCAAGGAAGGTTTCAATCTTAGTTTTGATGATAATAAAACATGTTTGATTACTATTGATTTAAGTTTATGATGTTAAATTCAAAGATAGGTACGATTCAAGAATAATTCAATATAGAAAGCTTAGGGTTTGAAGGTCCAATTTGAAGATAATAGAAGATCAAATGATTTGGAAGCTTCAAGACCTTAGATAGATTATTTCAAATATGTTTGTAAGTTTTACCTGATGTTCAATTGATCTAAGAGCTTAGTTTTGATCATGCATTGCATTTAATATCTAAAATTGCATATTTTTTTAATTTCAAAGGTCATTTAATGTTTTTGAATTTTTTGATGTGTTTTGATCATTCATATAACCTTAAGATATGATTTAAAAATAGTTTAAGGTCTTAATTATTGATGATAACTTGTATGGAAAGTTTTAAAGATAGTTTCGAGACTTTTTCATGTTTTCTAAAGGTAAAACGGTGGGTTGTTTATCCTTAAACTGTAGGCTCTAAGTGTGCCATTTTACTCCTTGTTTCTAGCATCCTTAATGGTGAGATGTTCATCTATTAACAACGTCGTTGATGAATAAAGAGGGTGTCGTTGAAGGCTCTGTCTCTAATGGCTAGTTTCTACTTTCTAGTTTTTATTTCTTATCTTCATTTTAATGGCTGAAAACCCCTCCTAAACCTAGCTCAAGCATCTAGACACTATATATATATCCTCTAAAAATGATTTTTGACTCTCTAGACAGTGTAAAAATATATAAAACCTCCTAAATCTTTCAAAAACCTCAAGATGGTCATTCTTTTATTGCATATAGTATGAATCAAGTCTCATTCTCTTTTCAAACTTTCACTTTTTCAAAAAATATGTTTCTTTCATTACAAGTTTTTTGGTATAAAGCTGCCAATAAGGAATGGATGCCTCTTAATGCAGTTCATCAACCACTAACAGTTATTTAGATAGTTTTTAATAGGTTACGTGCATGTCTAAGGCTTCATGGAGTGACAAAAATCTTAAGTGGAGAATCTATAGGTATACAAAATATCTGGTGAGCTCTACAATTTGAACTTATAGGTTATAAAAATTTATTTTTTTGTTACAGATTTAATGATAATTCTAAAAAAATTTCCATCTTAATTAGTTTTGCTAGGTTGGTAGTTGTAAATATTATGGCTATGTTTTTATTTAAATTTTAAGGAAAAAAATGCAAACTTGAACCGTTAATTAACTTTGAGTAAGAAATAGAAAATTGAAGACAAAAAAATCAATCAAAATGTTGTTTAGTTACTAAAAAGAAAAAAAAACATTTAAGGAAAATTAAGTGGGAAACCTAATGATTTGACTCAATGATTCCCTAACCCTCTCTTACTCACCCTTCCCCATTTATAAGCTTTAGGCATGGCTTACTTACCCCTAACTCCATTCAATTCCATCTCTCTTATTGTCCATTTAGATTCATCTATAGTTCTTGGCTCAGTTTGGTCACTAGTCAACCTATTTTTCTTTTTCTTATCAAATTTTTTGCTTTGTCCTTAGTGTTACCTCATCCTTTCCTTCCTTATTCTACTTCTGTATCTTATATTAACCTTCCATTCCTTATTAGATGATAGCCTCCTTTGCTTTTACATAATGATGCCAAAATTTCCTCCACTTGTACCTATTTTTCATCTTCTGGTCTAAGTTGGTTTCCATTTTTTATAACTAAAATTTAAATGGCTAATCACTATTCTTCTCCCTTTTTCTTTTTTAGACATAACTTTCTTAGTTTCATGTTTATAGATTCATACCATTCTTCTTCTTCCTTCCCTCCCTTCCCTATATCTATAACTTAGTCACTAAGGACTTCATATTTGAATAGCTCCTCTTTGCTACCTCTCCTAAACCTTAGCATCCCTATGAATTTGCTCCGCTCTACTTTACTAAGATTAATAGACCTAATCATACCTATTGTCAAGTTCTTGGAGATTGCACTCCCATATAAAAATGCTCTTATCTCCTTCCCTAAACTTGAATGGTCATATTTTGGTTTCACCTATTTTGAGTTTTCTGAAATATTTGAAGTAGCTAGATGGAGCTTTTAAATTGTTGGATTTATGTTTAATAAGAGGCTATCTTTTCCTATGGTTAATAATTATGTAAATAAACAATTAAAGGATTAGAGATTTCAAGAGGTACAACTTAATTGTCAAGATCTCTTTCTATGTAAATTTTTTAATGAGCCCGGTATAAAGAAATTTTGGAATCTAGATCATGGAATGTGTAGAACTAGTGTCTATTCCTTCCAATCTCGAGGAATTGAAGAAAAATCATAACTAAATTTGGCTATATGTCTGTAACATCTCTTTTTAATATTAGACCACCACTATACTCAATCATCTTGTAAGTTTCATAGACAAGCCATTATGCATGGATGTGTACATAGCATTCATAAAAAGATATAGCTATGAAATAATTTGTTTAAAATTTTCAATAAACCAAATTCTTGTGAAAGTTATACGTATAACAAGATCCAATAAGAAGGATGATTTAAATGAAGACTCAAGTTAATTGAAGACTCCTTCATAATCTTTTACCAATGGAGACCTTATCTCAAACATTAATGAAAGGAATGCAGCACAAATAACAATAAATTCATGTGAAGAACCTATATAGAGTTAATAGGACAAGAATGTTTAGGGAACTCTCATGCACAAGATACTAGAATTACTCAACTTATTAAAGATGTAAGTTCCTTACCTAGTAGTATTCCCTCTCTAACCTTGGAGAAAGCCTTAACAATTCCTCCTTTCTTGGAGAAAATCTTAGATATCTTTTTTTTCTTTAAATAATTCCATCAAGGAAAGCACTAAGTGATGTTTAGCCTCCACAATTAATATTATAACAATGCTAATGCCTATAGCTGACATTGTTATAAGTCTAGATCCCATAGATACCTACTAGATTTTGAATAATCAGACTCTCTTGGAACAATGTAGTAACGAAGTTAATATTCTACTAGAAAATTTAACCATCTTGGAGATAGATATTAGTGAAACCAATTGTAAATAGAAGTAGGAAGATGAATTCTATGTGCCACGAAAAAGGAGTTTTGTAAGGAAAAATAAAGGCAAGGCAACCACTCTCTCTTACTTTTAGTGTCTTTATTAACTTGGAATGCTAGGGGTATTAATAATCTGAATAAAATAAAAGTGCTACATGACCATATTAAATCAATAAAGACAATTGTCATTAGGATATTGGAAATAAAACTTAAAGTAGACGATTACAAGAAATAATAGTTCTTGAAAGGGATTTCTAACTATCATTAACACTTTAATGAAAAAAATTAAGAGGTTTATAATCCAATCCTTTTAACTATCGCTAATGTAGACCCTAATAACAAGGTAATACTTATGGAAGACATTTATAAACCTAGTCATATAGGATTCTACTTATCAATGATTTATGTTGCTTGTTATGGCTAAGAAAGAAGGCAACTATAGGTTTATCTTCGGAATATTAGTAAGGGTATACACAGACCCTGGTTATTAGTAAGAGACTTCAATTTTACACTTTTAACTTATCAAATTGACAAGTAGAATAATGTTAAGAGCTTCTACAAGGCCTTTAAGAGTTGTAACTCTAATATGGAACTTGTTGGTCCTATATGGCACTTAAGAGGGCAGGGGGTGAATTAGGTTATAAAATTCTTATTCAAATCACAAAAATAATTTAACTAAATTTTAAAAGATAAAAAAACATTCAAATGCACAAGTAAGATGGATTAAATTTGTATTGATGAATAAATATAATATAGAAATGAATTACAATTTACAAACTCCATTTATGGCTCAAGGACAAACCTTTCTCGTTCATTTTCAAAGGCTCAAGCATAACCTCGTTACATTCTTTTAGAAGGCTCAAGAATAACCTTGTCATGTTCTTTTTCAAGGCTTAAGAATAACTTCAATAGTACAATGCTTTAGTGTTGCTAAAAGGTACTCAATACTCAATGGTTACACAATAACATGCCTCATAAGTCTTTATTCACAGAAAAGACAATAAGGAAGCTCGAAAATAGTTATAAAAATACATGAATAACTTAGGATTTCTTAGTAGAACTCATTTTTATTTTCTCCTACTAATCACTCCTTTTTATAATTTGAATCTTTATCAATTAGTTATTAGTGAGAATCTCTAATGTTCATCTCAGCATTAACTCTTTATTAGCATTGTAAAATGTGATCGTTCCTCTTATTTCACTAAGTAATCTTCTCATTCGATCGATCTATAGTTAATTTTCACTAGACTGTCCTTATATTTTTTCTTATTAAGTCAACTGGTACATGGACACAGTCGAATAATATCCATTCTTGCTTTTTTTGGTAGACCAATGCTCATTCGATCGACAGATCTTTGTTAAACTTCAATAGCTAAAACACTAATTAAAATCTTTGGTTCACGTAGCCTTCTTTATCATTTATTAAGCTCCAAGCTCTTTTTTCCAATGCACTTTAACTTCGTTACAAAATACCTATCCTTATAATACACTTAAACAAAAATATTACTGTCATCATAAAAAAAAGGTGGAACCTTCTTTAGTTTAACAATCTCCCCCCTTTTGGTGATCACAAAACTGTGTGATATTATGACAAGCAAGTAATATGATGAAGTGTTAAACTCCCCCTAAATCAAATAAGAATTCAAAATACACAACTATAATTAATTTTAACTTCAACTACCCCTCAATTAATGCTTAAAGTAAAAAACACAAGTAGTACAACATCACATACATGTTGCGTTGGTTAGGTGACTTTAAAACTTTAACTGATTTTGAAACGATTTTACTTTGAAAACCAATGGAAATAAGGCAAGTGCACCTATCGTAAAAGTAATATATTAGAGTAAATTTCAGATTCCGAATTTCTATCCTAAGGGGAAAATGTTTCTTAATTACTAGGTTGATTAGATTACAATTATTTAGGAAAAACCTTAATAATTTGATTAAAATCTAGAAATAGATTAAACTAGACTACCTTGGCTTGAACACTTCAAAAATGATTTTTAATTGCTTTTGAAAAATTCTGAAAAGTATCAAACATGTGAATTAGCTAAGGATTAGATTATTGATGATTTAATTGAGCTTTAAAACACATTTAAGGTTTGATTAAAGTCCTTTACCAAATCAAAACAAAGCTACGGTTAAGACTTTGTTTTTTCTCCATTTAATCTTGTCTAAAGTTTGGTTATGCTTTAAAATCAAGTAAATGGGCTTTAATTTCAAGAAGGTGAGTTCT
Source organism: Pinacopodium congolense (assembly GCA_028565735.1). Classification (NCBI taxonomy): domain Eukaryota; kingdom Viridiplantae; phylum Streptophyta; class Magnoliopsida; order Malpighiales; family Erythroxylaceae; genus Pinacopodium; species Pinacopodium congolense. Next base: position 21,857 of record JAOXYD010230006.1, read on the forward strand.
GGAAAATTAATCCGAAAACTTCAAATTTCATAAAAAATCTAGGTTTGGTCGTCCAAAGATTAATTCATATTGCTTATTGATTTTTCAAACAATTTAAACTATCTTAAACACTAATCTTAAGTTGCCAGCTTAAAATTGGTTCTTTTAGATCTTCAACAAGCAAAATACAGACATTTAAACATGCCTTTAAACTCTTTCAAATCATCAAAACATCAATACATAGCAATAGAAAGGATTAGCCACACATTGGCATCAAAACATACAAGATATGCACTTTATACAACGTGCTTTGATAGATATGAAATTACGAGCTTAAAAATAAAGTTTAGATGTTACAAAAAATCCCAGAAAGACTTTTGGATGTTTCTTGAACTCTTAACTTGAATCTAAACTCCAGCCAAGCTCTATTTATCAAGATCTTGTAGAAAAATCAAGAATATTCAAAGATTTAACCATAAAAATAACAACCTTGATTAATCCGAAAAATGGAACTAAATGAGATATAATTTGAGTTTAGAAACCCCCTTCGATGATTCCTAGACTCAAATATGAGTCTTAATAATAAGCTCCAATGTTCAGAAACTCAGAAAACAATACACAATATGAAGAATTAAGTGTTTGAAGCTTAGGAATAGGGAAAAGCTAGGAAAATGAGAGAAGAAGACTCTTTCTCAATGGCAGGTCTGATTTCTGATCTCTCTCTGTGTTTCTTGTATATTTTTTGCTGTTTTCAGGACTTGGAAAGCCCTTCCCATGTGCTAGTAGACATTGGCATTACTTAGGAACACGCCAAGGGTGGAAATATGGAAGATTTGGAGCTGAAATTGTTAACTTAGGGAGTAATAGCTCCTTGCCACCCAGCAATGGCACCTACTCAAGATGCCGTTAGTGCTCAAATCCTGGCTCAATAAACGGCTCCCTGTTCTTCATATAATGACACCCTACCAAGGGGCTATTTATGGATAGAACCAAGAGAGTTCCTTTATGTTTTTGCTCCAATCTTCATCATGAAGCTCCATTCTACAAATTAAACATAATAAGATATCAATTCAACAATTAAGCACTGAATTAGGGGTCATAATTCAACAAAATAACCATTAAAACTATATCAATTTGACCCCTAATAGTATGTATGTTTGGGTCTCTGTGGTTTAATAAAGGCAAGGATTTCAATGGTACACTTTATTTTCAAAATTTTATTAGTGATTGTTTAAGGAAACTTTAGATTTATGATTTAAAATAAAAAAATCAAGTATTTGGTGTCTTTTGTTGGTTGGTTTAGGTTTAATTTATCAACATTAATTATCAAATTAAGCAATGAAGCAATTAAGAACACTTCCTTTTAACAGATTCAAAACCAACAATAATAGTAAGCATACTAGTCAGCAATAACAAAGTGGAGTATTTTTATGAATCTAGAATATCAAACCCATGGGAAAAAAAGGTTGTATAAGCACTAAGTCACTTGGATTACAATTATTTATAAAAGATCCAGATTTTTAAAGTAATTAAGGTAAAATAACTAAATTAACCTAAAAATTTCCAACCATTGCAAGGATATTCAAATTGATTTAAGGATTACCAATTTAATTAATGAGCTAAAGATTAGGCTTTAAATTACTTAATTGAGTTATTGATTAGTTGGAATGTCTAATCTAAGGTCTTCACTAACTTAAGAAAATTTTTGTTCGTTGGTTGAATGATTAAAAATAGGAGTTCATCAAATCAATTTTATTTTGAAAACAAAAATGAAATTAAAGGAATTAAGTGAAAACCAACGTGTCTAAAGACAAGTGTACCTATCGAAAAAGTAATATAATAGAGCATATTTAAGACTCTGAGTGTTGAACCCACGGGAAAAATTGGTGTTATTGGTTAAATACCATATTAATTAGATTACAATTATCTATGAAATACCAAATTAATTGATTAAAAAGATGAAAATACTAAAGTATCCTAATTTTGCTTTAAACCTTGTAATTTTGAATTATAAAATGATTTATAAGTTATTGAAAATTATCAACTTATGGAGTTCAGCTAAGGATAAGGTGATTAATGAATTAAGTGAGCTTAAAACAATTTTAAACCTGGATTAGAGTTCCTTCACGAATTCAAGACAAAGCTATGGTTAAGACTTATGCCTTTTATCCATTAAACTTATTAGTTTAAAGTTTGGTTATGCTTTAAATCTAGTCAATGGGCATTAATTTCAAGAAGTTGATTTATGGATTTGCGGTCTCAGATCTTTAACTCTCACAAATAATCAAACTTTGGTCATTTATTGATTAATTTATGTTGTTTATTGATTTTTCCAACAACCTAAGTAGATTTCTCGGATTTCATATTGTTTTTCATTCTAATCTTAAGTGACCAATGAAAAAAATCAGAACTTTAAATCCTTCAATAAACAAAATCAAACCTTATTACATGTATTTAAGCTCTCCTAAAACATTAAAACACCAATCCAAAGTTTGAAAATAGATTTAATCACACGTAATCATCAAAGCATATAAAACATACATCTTAAGCCACATACTTTGATAGATCTACAAATATAAGCTGAAATAAGCAGTTTAGAAGTTATAAAATAGGTTTAGAAAGCTCGTAGAAAAGTTTTGAACTTTTCAACATGATTTGAATATCAACACAGCCTCAGATTCCACAAAATCTTGCAAAAAAATCAAAGAACATTCAAGAATATGTACATAAGAACAAGAACTTGGATTAATACAAAATATAGAGGAAATAAAGTAACAATTTGAGTTAAAAAACCCCCTATGATGTTTTAGAAACTCATATATATGTCTTAGCTTAAGTCTCCGATAAATAGCAACTCAAAAACCAATCTAAAACTTTAATTACAAGTGTTTGAAGCCTAAAACATCTAATAAAAACTAAGAGAGAAGCAAGAGCATCTCTCACTATTGTTAGATCTAATTTCTGTCTAATTCCTTGCGTGTTGTTGTTGTTTTTCTTGTGTTATGCTGACTCTTTAGACTCCCACTTATGTTAGCTAACAAAGGAGATAAGGAAGCAACATGCCACATCTGCAATTGTGGAGATTTGGAGTTGAAATTGTTGATTGCTCCTTCAACAATGGGTTGCCTCCCTATAATAGCACCCTAAGAGACCACCGTTTAAGGTCGAATTCTATCTCTATAATGGCTCCCTATTCATCCATCAACGTAACCCTGACAGGGTGCCATTAATGGACTAAAATGAGGCACTTTCTTATAATTTTTTTCTTTAATCTCCATTTTAAAGCTCCATCCTACAAATTAAACATAATAAGGCATAAATTTAACAATTAAGAACTGAATTATGGGTCATAATACAACAAATTAAACATTAAAACTCAATAAATTTGACCCCTAACAACAATGCTATGCTTAAGTAAATTCCTTATCTCTAATCATCATAAAATAAATTCTGGTCACTCATTAATATTAGGCATTAGGTTTAAAGTTCAAGAATTTCTAATTCTAAAATCCATATTCTAAGACTAGTACCTTATGACTAACCAAAGTTTGGTCATTCATCGATTAAAATCATGTTGTTTACTGATTTTTCTAATGATAAAAGTAGATTTCTTGATTTTTAATCATCTTTCATCTCATCTTAGATAGCTAATTCAAGATAAGCATTAACAACTTAAAATAAATAAAGATTATCATCTAACATGTGATAGAAACTTAATCAATCCATTTAATAACATGTCCTTAGTAAGGAATCACTCATCACTCATCATTTACCCATAATGATTCCATATCCTTTTGAAAAATGAACTACATCACTCATCATAAAAAGGTACTTATTAAGAAGTTCCCTAGCTAGCTTCGAAGGAATGCTTTCCGCTAGTTCTGTAGACTGAAAGAGGGATCTATTAGGTCTTAAGACAGGTTGTTTGACTTATTATGCTCTTGATTTCATTCTTTTTGGTACTGAAGGAAGAGTGATGGCATAGTCAAAACTTGAGAAGTCGAATTTTTAGGGGGGGGAAGCCAGCTAACAATAATGAGAAGAAAATAAGCAGATGAGGGGGATGCACAATGGAACAATAAAAAGGAGGAGAAGTAGACAAGTAGAGGCATAATAAATAGGAGAGAGTAAGAGCAAAGTGAGTGAATCAAAGAGTATGAGAGGTCCACTTTAGTTATTGATAAAAAGCAAAGCTTGACCAATGGCATGACTAACTCTGGTAAGTAGAAGGAGAAGGGTGGAGTCGTCGAATCAAGATTCACGCCAACACTATTTTGACTGAAAGTGTAACAGTCTAGTCCAAGTCAGTCCACCTGCCTACAGATATTGTCCGCTTTGGGTGGCCCATATGGGCGTCACACCCGCATGATTTTGTTTTTAACAGGCCCATCTGGGCATCACAGTAAAAATGCGTCCCCCACCATTCGAACCCGTGACTTAAGCCAAAGGAACACCAACTTGGTTCAATGGTACTAACCATGCATTCCATTGGGTTAAGTCATATGTTCGAATGGTGGGGGACACATTTTCACAGTGACGCCCAGATGGGCCACCCAAAGCAGACAATATCTTCGGGCAGGGGAACTGACCTGGACTGGACAATTACATAAAGTTAGCCCATCTTAGCTCTTATAAGTTTAACAGTTCGACGAACATTATGTTTCATTAACTAGCAATGCTTTAACAACGAGGAAGAAGAAGGAAAAAATAAAGATAAAGATAAAATTGAAGTTTCTCTACATCTCTCTTCTACATAGGAATGAGCTTCCAATGACTTCATTTGGAAATTCTCCTCTTTCTAAAAGCTTTCAAATTCATAAACAATGAAGATTCAATGAGATATATTTGTTCGTTGGTTGAATTGATTAAAAATAGGAGTTCTTTAAACCGATTTTACTTTAAATCTAGCCAATGGTCTTTATTTTCAAGAAGGTGAGTTCTAGACTTTTAATCTCATATCTCTAACTCTCACAAATAATCTAAGTTTGGTTATGCAAAGATTAATTTATGTTCTTTATTGATTTTTCCAACAACCTAGTTAGATTTCTTAGATCTTAGATTATCTTTCACTCTAATCTTAGTTGATTAGGCCAAAATTAGAACTTTAAGAACATCAATAAACAAAATGAGATCTTATTACATGCATTCAGACTCTCTTAAAACATTAAAACACAAATCTGAAGTTAGAAAATGGAATTAAGCACACATAATCATCGAAGCATATAAAGCATGCATCTTAAGCCACATACTTTGATAGATCTACAAATATAAGCTGAAATAAGTAGTTTAGAAGTTACAAAACATGTTTAGAAAGCTTATGGATAAGTCTTGAACTTCTTAACTTGATCTGGACATCAATATAGCTTCGAAATCCACAAGATCTAGCAAGAAAATCAAATAACATTCAAGAATATACACATAAAAACATGAACTTTAATTAATCTGAAAAACAGGAGAATATAAGTAATAATCTGATTTAGGAAAACCCTTATAATGGTTTAGAAACTCAGATATATGTCCTAGCAATGTTCTCTAACAAACAATAACTCAAAATACAGTCTAAAACTCGAATAACAAGTTTTTAAAGCCTAAACTATCTAAGAAAATGTAAGAGAGAAGCAAGAGCTTCTCTATCTAGGAGTTAGATCTTAAATGTATAGGTTAATTACGTGTTTCTGTGTTCTTCTTGGTTGTATGTAGAATCTGGAGACTCCTCCATGTGCTAGGAGACACTAGCATTAATTAGGAACATGCCAAGACTTGAAATCTGGAAGATTTGGAGCTCAAATTGTTGACTATGTGATCAACGGTGCCCTGCCTCCATACAACAACACCCTAAGAGGGTGTCGTTAATGCTCAAATTCTGCACTCTTAAATGGCAACATGTGAAGGTGCCGTTAATGGATAAAATTAAGGTGAATTATTCAAGTTTTTGCTCCAATCTTCATCTTCAAGCTCCATCCTGCAAATTAAATATAATAACACATAAATTTAACAATTAAGCACTGAATTAGGGTTAAATTAACATAAAATATCATCTAAAAAGACTATACATTTAACACTTAACAATATACTCCTAAAATCTCTTTAAAATGAATTCCTTTTCTATATGCTTTCTGCTTCGCTATGGAAATCCTCTTATCTAACAGGATATCAATACCACTTGAATCAATGTCAACATGGATAAGAGTTGCAAGTTGTCCCTAAAGTTTCTGTGAGATTTTTCTACAAGTTGGAAAATTATTAATTACAAGTTTTTAAATTAGATTAAGAAAATTAAGGTTTAATTCCAAATAAAACAAATAAAAATAAGGATATAATTAAGCAATGTCACAAGCCAAAAATGAAAATGATTTTCTTATCAGTGTAGGTCTTGTCTTTATTGAAATTATCGATCGATGAGGTTAGTATGGCCACCCAGAGAGCAAGTTGTCTTGCACTTGCTTGATAGAAGACCAAAGGGATGTTTAGTTTAGTTTTTTTATTTTGTTTTTATTTTTCTATATATAAAAATTGAAAAAATAGTACAAAAACTAAGAAAAACAATACACAAATACTTATAGAAATAAAAATTAGCACAGAAACACAAAAAAGCTCACAAAAACTAATAAAAACATAAACATAAATGAAAAGTTTATAGCACATTCGGTATCACTTCTCATTTTTGTTTTTGATTTTTGTTTTTGTGTATGTGTATTGGTTTATATGATATTATTATTGGTTTCTATGTTATTTTTTGAGTTTCTTTGTTGTATTAATATATTGTTTTTTTTCAGTTTTTGTGATGTTTTTATTGGTTTCTGTGTTTTAAAAAACAAAAAACAAGAAACAAGAAACAAAAGGGGAATCAAACATCCCCTTAGTTTTCTTTAATCTATTAAGAGTTCTAAATAGTAAGAAAAGTGTAGAAGGATCTAGTGCATGATATGTACATCTTGTTCAGGGAGTACACAAATAGTTTGATCTATAGTTTCTACAGATTGCTTATAAACAAAGAAAAATGGGTATTATTTGCATTGTCTCCATTTATACATAATCATATAAGTTCGTGGTAGATCTTGTAAAATTTTAGAGTACTAATTAATTAAAGAAAACTTTATTTATTATTAATGTAATTTTGATACACAACACTAACTCTTAAAGGAACACACCCATATAATATTTATGGGACATAATACCCTTATACATATATATAACTCATGCACTCACTCCATGCATGCTCTTTACCACTTGTCACTTATTCATACATAAAATGAAACTAGCATCACTTATTTATAGTTATACTATGTCAGTTTATCATGCAAGAAGGTCAAAAAAATTGTAACAAAGTCTAAAATGGTTTCTGGAACTTATTTATAAAAAAATTCTAGACAACAGTAATAAAAACTAGATAAAACTAGAAAAATCTAGAGAAATGTAGAGAGAGAACTCTTCCTTAATGACTACTCTCTCAATGGTTGTCTACTTATTACTCCTTGCCCTCAAAACTCCTCGAACATTGCACTATTGAGCCCTTTAATGAATTTATCAGCAACTTGATTTTTAGTTTTAATATATCTCATCTTGATTTCTCTATACAACACTCTATCCTGTATAAAGTGATAGTGCACCTTAACATGCTTAGTCCTTGCTTAACATATGAGATTCTCCTTCATATAAATAGAAGAATGATTATTACAATATAATTGCATCAAGTTATTAATAGGTTGATAAAGATTTTTTATAAGTTGTATTAATCATATACATTTTTTAGCCATCACAACTGCTACTCGATACTCCACTTCAGTGCTTGATAAAGATACTATTAGTTATCTCTTACTACACCAAGATATAGGTCTTGAACTGAAGTTGAATACATAACCTATAGTTGAACATCTCGTGTCATGATCTTCAGTGTAGTCAGCATTATAATATCCAATGATCTTAAATTCTCCTTCTTTCCTATAAAGTAGACTATAACTAATAATACCCTTGAGATATCGTAGAATTCTCCGAACATCTTCTAGGTGCCATTTCTGCGACTTTTGCATCAAGCAACTCACTAAACTTACGACATAAAATATAACTAGCTGAGTAATAGTGAGATAAATCAGACTTCCTACTAGTTGTCTGAATATTATTGCATCTTCTAAATCCTTTTCTTTTGTAGAACATAACCTTGTATGAACCTCTACTAGAGTAGAGATAGGCTTGCATTATAACATTCCAAACTTCTTTAAGAGATCTTTAGTATTCTTCTATTGGCATAGTAAAATTTCACCCTTGGTTTGTTCTACTTCAAGACCAAGAAATTGATTTAATTCCCCCAAGGATTTCATTTGGAAAAAAACTAATATATTGGGTTTGATTTTATGAATCTTTGCTTCATCTTCTCCTATGATGATGAGATCACCTACATAAACACGTACTATAGCTAATTTACCACCTCAATCTTTTACAAACAAACTAGAGTTTACCAGTGCCATTATGTAACCATTACGAATCAACAACTCTAGCATCTTTCCAAACTAGGCTCTTGGTACTTATTTCAATCCTTAAACTATGTTATTTAATTTGCACAAGTATTCTGGATGGGCCTTACTCTTGAATCCTTGAGATTGCTCCATGTATATTTCTTGATCTAACTCCCCATGTAGGAAAGAATTCTTTATATCCATTTACCATAACTTCCACTCCTTGTAAGTAATGAAAGGTAACAGAACTCGTACAGTTGTAATCTTTGTTATTGGACTAAATGTTTCATCATAGTCTAGTCCATATTTTTTAGAGAACCTCAAGCAACTAATCGAGATTTATATCTCTTAATCAATCCATCGAATATATATTTGACTTTGTAAACCCATTTTTAAGTTATGGGCTTCACATCCTTAGGTTTTGATACCAGATCCCAAGTCTTATTTTTCTTGTAGGCATCTATTTCTTCTTCCATAACTTTCCTCCATTCCTTTGTTAATGCTAGTTCCTCATATGTTATTGGATCTTTTATTGTGTCATCTTTGGAAAATGTTGCATTGGCATTTGCGTATTTAGGATTTGGTTTTCTTCATTTTTGTGACCTTCATAGCTGTGGACCATATTGTTCTTCACCTTCTTCACCTTGGATCTCTTCAAGTTTACTTGACCTCAAATCTTCTAGAGTTTACTGATACACTCATGTTTGCTAAGGGGAGTTGGTCTTCTTAGTGATAAGCTCATCATAAGCTATCAAATAATAAAATTGTAACTATCCAAACCATGTACTAATGGTGAGCTAGGGTTAAACCACAGAGAGTTTAAATGCAAATATTATTTCAAATGTTGTAAGAAAGAGAAAATAAAACACCCTTAATAGATGAAAGCAAGATAAACAAAGATGAAAAAGACATAAACAAAGAGACAAACACAAATAAAATTTAGAAAAAATGAATAACAATAGCAAAGAAGTGGGTTAGAGATATCTTTAGGATTTTAGGATGATCATTCATCCTTGAATCTAAATAAAAGGTACCCTAGTCATAGTGTGAGGTTATAGGCTCGAATAAGCTCTTAATCCCTCAGTTCCTCTAAATTAGACAAATCTAACAAGCTCTAGAAATGCCCCTATCCCCATTTATAACCTAGAACAAGTTGTCTAGATTTAATAGTGAAGATGCCTTACGTATTAAGGAAGAACTAACTTAGGCCACCTACTGATAATTGTGTTTTTGTATGTGTTTTTCTAAGTGTTTTGCATGTGTTTATTTCATATTAAATTGTTTTTTATTGTTTTTTAATATTTGTTTTGTGTGTTTTTGTTTAGTATAATTTTAATTATTGTTTTATTTGTGTTTAGT
>JAOXYD010230015.1:0-18072 GCA_028565735.1 Pinacopodium congolense
ATTGAGCCCTTAGGTCAATTGTCCAACAAGTAAAACTTACAATTGAATGCAAGACACCCTAAATAAGGTCTTGTTACTTCCATATGTTCTTCTCTTCATTTAACTTCATCTTAGCCCTTCAAACTTCAAGTTTAACATATGGAAACATCTTGAAATAACCTATCTTTGAATTTCACCATGCAAACTCAATCATTACTAATAATGATGTTTTGTTATCATCAAAAATAAGATTGGAATCTTCCTTGGTTCAACAGTTGTAAAACTTAAGAAAATCCATACTGTCAAATGGTATCTTAATTGCCTCACTTTTAACATCCAAATCTGAAGCATGTTCATAAAAATCCTAAGATGCAACCATAAGATGTTCCTTATCTCTAATTATGTCATTAAGATCACCTTCATCATCTTGTTGAATTTTACTAGTACCTAATTCATGGGTTTGTAATTCACACAAATGTTCTTTATTAGCCCCATCCGCTTCAACCATAGACTATCCACTGCTTCATTTAAGAATTCTTCAGCACCAATGATGTCCACAACATAACTTGAATTAACTACATCATTTTGTGGAAGTTTAAAGGTTCCTAACTTATGTCCTTCTAGATTTCTCATAGGTTTTTCCACATTACCAATTGAATCATAAATTCAAGAAGCAATTCATCATTCTCTAAAGTTTTTCATGAGTTTCAAATGATTTAAATTGAAGAACTTGATCGTGATCTATACAAACATTAACCTCTACATCATTCATTTCAAAGGGAATTGATAACTCTTGCTCCCCACTATCTAAATCAAAAGATTGTAGCTCATTTTGTTCAAATTGAGAGGATTTAGGAGGATCACAGGGATAATATTTTCTAAGGGACTTCATCAATTGCTCCCTCCAATTTAGACAATAAGATTTCAACTCTTGTATAGTGGGTTAATGTTTAAAGATGCTATCATTGATTAAGTCACAAATGGTGGATCATAAATCATTTTGAGGCTCCTCTTGATAGGAAAAAGCTGATTAATGTTCATAGTAAGGTGCATCATATCAAGGGTAAGAAGGAACATTCATCAAATCATGGGTATAAACCATATCAAATGGATTAGAATAGATAGTGCCCCAATAATTCCTTTCATCTTCAGGCTCATTCCATTGACAGTCTTATAATGGTCTTGTTGCCTCAACATCCTCTTAGTGACTCAACTAGACACCAACAGATGTCCCAAAATATAAAGCAAAAGAAAACAAAATACAAAAAGAAAATTCTAACCTAAACATTGAAATAAAGTTAACACAAACTAATAATAATTCTCAAAAGTAAAAATAACATAATAAATGCACAACAATTTAGAAAAATTAGATAAATAATTTTTTACAAGTTTTTAAGTAATTGACAACAATTTTTCTAATATTACCATAATTATTCTCTGGTAACGACATTAAAAACTTGTTGCTCGTTAGTTTGGTGATTATGAAATTTGGAATGTTTTTAATGATTTTACTTTAAAAACCAATGTGATTAATGCAAGTGTACCTATGGAACATGTAATAAAATGGAGTATTTTTAAGACTCTGAGTATCGAACCCATATGGAAAAATTGATAATTACCAGATTAATTGGATTACAATTATTTATGAAATTCCAAAAAATTGATTAAAAAGATGAAAATTACTAAGTTATCCTAACTTGCTTCAAACCTTTGAATTTTGAGTTTAAAAATGATTTTTAAAGTACTGAAAATTACCAAATTATGGAAAATGGCTAGGGATTAGGTGATTAATGACTTAATTGAGCTTTAAACAGTTTTAAATATTGAATTAGATTTCCTTCACAATTGCAACATAAAGTTATGGTTAAGTCTTATGCCGTTTCGTTAATAAGCTTAATTTAAAGGTTGTTCATGCATTAAATTAAGTTAATAGGCTTTAAAAACAAAAGTATGACTTCTAAAAAATTAAGTTCAGAACTCTAACTCTCACAAATAATCAAATTTTGGTCATTCATTGATCGATTTATGTTGCTTATTGATTTATCTAAGAACCTAAGTTGATTTCTCAAGTCTTAGATTGTCTTTCACTCTAACCTTAAGTGGCCAACTTAAAATCAGGACATCTAGACCTTCAATAAAGAAAAAAACCCTCTAAACATGTCTTTAATTTCTCTTAAATTGTAAATACACCCATCCTTAGCATAAAAAATGATTTAGCCACACATATTGATCAAAGCATACAAAACATACAACTTAAGCAACATAATTTAACAAATATAAATTTATGAACTAAAATAATAATTTTAGAGGTTAAAAAAATATCCAAAGAAAGCTTCAGGATGTCAAACTCCCCAACTTGATTTTGGACTCCAACACAGCTCTAAATCATCAAGAACTTGTAGAAAAATCTAAGAACATTCAAAGATATAACTTAAGATTATAAACTTTGATTAATCTAAAAACATAACAAATACATAAATAATCAGAGTTAGAAAACCCCCTATGATGGTTTAAAAACTTAGATATATGTCTCAGCTACAAGCTTCAACAAAAAGCAACTCAGAAAACACACTAAAACTGGGATTACAAGTGTTTAAAGATATAGAACTACAAGAAAAAAAAATAAGAGAGAAGGAAGAGCCTCTATCACTAAACTCAAAACTGATTCTATATGATTGAATGCATGTCTTTGTGTTTTCTTTGCATTTTTCAGCTTCTCTATGCTCCCAACTAGTCAAAATTTAATAAATACTTAATAAAAACTCATTCAATTTGACACCTAACAAGGCCGTAGATGGCACCTAATTCATGAAGAATCTTGCACAAAATATAGGTATTGGCACTTAATCCGTGAAGCAATTTGCATAAATATATGCATTGATAAACCTAATCTCATTAGTCATACTTGCTTTTGGAGTCACATTAGCACTTAAGAGTGCCACTGTAATACGATCTTAACACTTAGTTCATAGGTAGGGTATCCTCCTATATTAGGAGGAATAATCAATCTAAAAGTAGCTCTAGCCTCAACAATAAAAAAGAATGGATCAAAAGTAATCGAATCACCTCATAACCTATCCACCTTATGAACATATACATCTCCAATATCTAGTACCCCTAAAAATGTAGCCAAAAATGAATGAGTAATAATGATGGGCTCTATGGATCGGATGTCAAGTACCTCTATGTCATTCTTTTCCTCAATGTTGGCCAAATATTTATGGACTAACACTTCGTATTGACAAACTAACACCATAATCTAAATCTATTAGAGTGCCCAAAGGACGCTAGACACATTGAACTCTACTTCCAAATCTAGCTCTATTAACTGCTTTATAATAATTTCATTTGAAATTCGCGCCTTAAATAATTTGGAGTTCTTACAAGTTGTGAATCAAGATTAATTAAATACGAGTCTCTTTCTTAAATTGGCATCTCTAGAAAAGTTCCTAGGAAAAATTGAATTGAAAGCAGTTCAAAACATAAACCAAAAGGAGTCCAAAAATGTCTAGAAAATTGAACATTATTTTTGTTGAGGTTCACTAGAATATTCCACTAATCGAAAAATTTATTTAATTCTAAAATAATAATTTGGCTACAAATTTAGTATCAATAGAAAGCTAACAAAAATTTAAACCCAATGATACCAAAATCTAAGAAAAAGTAGCCTTAAATTGGGAGGAAAACTTAGCTATATCAACAGTGATAGTTGAATAGTCTAGAGAATTTTTAGGCAAAATATGAAATTTTTGGATGATTTGATGCTAGAATCATGTAGATAATTGAAAATGAAACAATTTGATAAAAAAAATAGAATTTGGTGGAGAAATGAGCAAGAAATCAAGGCTGGAAGGGTTGAGGGTGAAAACACAATAAACAAGGGTTAAAGGATGAAGAAGCAGAAGAAAAGAGTAATTGCTTTGGTTTTTTTTTTTTTTTTGTGGACTTAAAAGGTTCCTAGAAAAATAAATGACACTATTTAGGTACCACTATTTAAGTCATGAGAAAGACTTAAATGGCAGTTTAGCAGAGTTCAGCCCCAGTATTTAGGTCTCTAAAAAGCAATTCTAAGTAAGAAAAGTCAAACCAACTTAGTCCCAATTCAAGGCCTAACAATTATATATGGATTAAAAATCAAATTTGAACATGGATCAAGACTGGAAACACTTAAAACACACAAAAAAAAATTAAACTAAAAGAGGTGAAACACACTTAAAAAGGCAAAATAAGCTAAAAGAAAACAAATTAAGCAAAAAAAAAAAATCAAATCGACACACTTAAACTCTAAAGAGAAAATAGAAGGAAACTAAGAGAAAGATGATATTAATCCTAAAGAAAATAGACCTTAAAAAAAAGATCACACATAATAGTAGACTTAACACGTAAAAAGAAGCAAAAGAAGCACACAAATGAAAATCAAAACAAAGCTTAATAAATTTCTCGAAAAACACACTAGACTCTAAATAAAGATTCCCAAAAAATATTCTTAAATGAAAAATAAATTAAAACTAAAAAAATACGCTAAAAGACTAAATAATTAGGGCTTGAAAACACACAACAAAAGCACACTTAAATAAATTAAAACTAAAGAACACTAAATTGAAACCAAAGAACTTAATTTATGGTTGGGTTTCTTCCCAACTAGTTCTTTTTAAAGATCTTTTAGTTGGACCTTGATGTTAGAGAATTTTTAATCTCAACTTTAGCTCACCATCAAACATATTGCCTTTATTCTTTAGGTAAGGACAAGCTAAAGTTGCAAGGGCCTTTATACCACCAATTATATTACTAAATGCCTTAAAAACCTTAATCTTGATGAAAAACCACTTAAAAATTATTTTCTTGGTGAAATACCATGCCAAATAATTAAGAATTACAACTTTAGGCATAGGAAAAAAAATTTAACTCCTAATAAATCTAATCTTTCAAATGGTACCTTAAATTCCTCACTCTTGACAACCTCAACATAAGCTTCTACTTCTCATTCCATTGATCTAATTGGAAGCTTTTCCTCCCCACCAATGTGACAGGTGATGGTTGGTTTCTATAAGGGACAATTCACTCAAGTTAATTCCTAATTTATGTTCTTTGAACACACTTTTCTCAATTTAAACCAACTCTAATGGTAAGTGCACCGGTCTCAAGTAATAAAGTGGAAGTCAATTTTAGATCCAAGTATCGTTCCCACAGGGATTCCTTGCTAAAATTGCAAGTACTAAGGAAAATTTGATCACGATTATCTAGATAATCTCAATTGAATGGAAATTGAAATAAGAATTACTAAAGAAATTTAAAACATTCAAGTTATGCAAAATAACTTAGTTTGACAAAATAAGTTGTCTTTTCGATGGAATTAGTTTGGAATTTGTTCTTTAATGATCTAAATTGATTAAATATGGATTAAAGGACTTATTCTAGGGTTACTTCACTTAATATAAGCAATGCTATGGTTAAGACAAAGCTTAATCTCCAAATACTTAAATTGGAGTTTGGTTATGTCATAATCTTAAGCATAAAGCTTGAAAACCAAGATGTTTAAATCCAAAAATTCTTAAATTCAGATTCTAACCCTCAAGACAAATCAAGGTTTGATTATTCAATAATTTTAATCAGGTTGCTTGAGGAATTGTCTATTAACTTAGCTAGATTTCTCGGATCCTAACTTATTTCTTAACTTTTTCTTACATGTTTAAGGTAAAACAAGCTTTAATCTCTTCCGAAAAGAAAAAAAACAACCCTTAATCTAACAAGGAAACATATTCAACACATGCTAAGGTAATTTTAGAAACAATTCCTAACTAAAAACAAGATTAGAAACTCATATTAAGCGAGAAATATGTCATACTCATCATATAAAACATGTTCTTGCACAAATGATGAAGAAAAGTAATTTTAAAAGATAAAAATCAGTTAAAGTGCACCAATTTCTGGCTCTAAACATGTTTACAAGGTTGATATACTCATATTGAGCATCAACAACTCCAAAAAACAACCCAGATTTGTAAAACAAGATGAAAAACGTGAAGAATAAGAGAAATTAACCCTAAGTCTCTCATAAGGTTCTCTTAATCTTATTTCTCTCTAATTTTCATATTTTTCTTTCTCCATCCTCTGTATAAATGGGTTCTCTGAGCTCTTATAGGTGTTAGCTGCAAGTGGGAAGTAATCAGGGCAAGTTACAGTAATTGGAGAAGGAGATCCAACTAGAAAAGTGTCAACTACTAGTTAAACAACGCTTAAAAGGAGTTAAACAGTGTCTATTGAGCATTGTCATTTAGGTCTCTGACTCGAGGGTTGAATGACTCCTGGTTGAGTTAAAGGACGCTTCTCCTAGCCCACTATTTTAGTCCAAAACTTCGAATTTTAGCTACCTTTTCTCAGATTTTCTGAATTAAATCAACTCTAACTACAATGTTTATTAATCAAATGCATAATTAAGATAATAAACATCAAATGTAACCAATTATACAACAATTTAGCTTAATTTGGAGGCAAATATGGTATAACAATCAAGTCTATCAACTCCGCCACACTTACTTTTTACTTGTCCTTAAGCAAATCAAGCTATCATTAGTTTCTTAACAATAGATAATCTTAACAAAAATGTTTCCAATAAATCTACCAAAACCATTGAAAAGAATTCCCTCATCTTTCAATCAATATGAAAAGGTAAGAGGTTATAAATTTGATTCATTCAATCAAGTTGCAATTGAAAGTATTTAGTTCATGCTTCTTTCAATTCATCCTAAGATCATAATTCCATTCCAATCATAAAATTAATATAAACCAAGCCAGAGATCGCATCAATGAACACAAATCCACATCCTTAAACTTAAACACTAAAATGAAAAAGCAATGAAGATGTAGCTTTTAGTTGAGAAGTTACTCAATCTTTCATATTCAAAGATTAACAGCTTATGGTGAACAACCCCTAACTTACTGAATTGAGAAACATTTTATCAACTAGCTTTTTGCACCACTCATAGCCTCTAATCAATTTATTAGAAGCCAACGGAGTGAATAAAAGCTGCTCAGTTTTTTTCACTCTTATTTTTCTTTCTTTGCATTCCTTCAATTTAATTATCTTATTCTTTTTTTTTCTTTCTTTTTTCTCTTCTTTTTCAATTTTCATTTTTCTTGCATTGAAAAACGATAGTGAAATTGCAACAAAGATGAAACTTTTCGCTTAAAAAGATTTAGATTATAATTAGAATGTCATAATGAAACCATAAGACTTAATTGCCAAAAACATGAAATTAATCAAAATCAAAAGCTCATTAATCATCAAAATAAAAAAGATAACATGTTAAACGTATCAATTATAAGATCAAGATCGAGAAAATTTTTCAAAACATCATAGATTGATTGGAAAATGATATGATTTAAGACAAATAAAGCATAAATTTGGAATAACCTAAATCATCTAATCCCTCCCCCACACTTAAATGCAACATTGGTCCTCCAATGGTAGAAAAGGAAAATAAGACATCAAAGGCAAGAGAAAAGGAATAGATAGCTCCCAAAGAAAAGAAATTTTATTAGACGAGCTACAACCATTGAAAATAGCTAATAAAAAATAAGAACGATGAAAGAACAAGTGTAATAGGATAGTAAAAGAATGCTCCAATATCATAAATATAACATAATGTACTTAAAAGGGAGCATACATCAAAAGAACAAAAGAACTAAGAAAACAATGAAAGGGAAATACATTAAAGCAAAGCAGATAGGGTCATCCAAAAATAAAAAACCCTATCGAAAGGACTAGCTAGAAATAAAATGGCTACCCAAATAGCTAAAAAAAACTAACTAACTCGGAGGAGGTAAACAATCATGAAAAAAATCCCAAAAAGCTGATATCTAGCTTTAAACCATCCCAACCTGATAAAGAATATCCTCAATATGAGAAAAGAGGAGATCATGCTGCGATTCCATATGACTTAGGCGATGTTTAATACAATCCAACTGATCAGAAGAATGAGGCATAAGAGCAGGTCGACTAGCAACTCGGGGAGACGATCTATATACTGAAGGACCAATACCGGGAGCATGTAAAGTAGCTTCAAAAGAAGTTTCATCCATATCTTCAGCTAAATCTTTAGCTGGAATAGGCAACTGAGGAGGTTCATGGTCAGCATCCACACGCTCACCCTCTTGAAGAGGCTGCCAAGTGAAATTACACTAAACACCTCCAACTTTAGCAAATCGCGAAGAATTAAGGCGAGGAAAACCAATAATAGAGGTTGGCATTGGCTGAACAGCTGGCTGGCCCTTAAATGAAATGCTAGCTTCAGTAAGCACTCGTGTGATCAAAGTTGGAAAAAATAAGTTCTTTGTGACATGCTTGGATCTTACCACATTCCTGATGCTTTGAAGAATAAAGGAAACCAAAGGCAAATGCTCTATAGCTCCTAAACCATGACATAACTTTTGTAAAAGGTAGATCTCATCATAACTTATCTCACTAAGTCCACTAGCTCAAAGTAAAATGTTTGAATTGATGAGTGCTATAACAATTCTCCTCTAAACTGGTGTCTGATAAGTTGGAAAGTAGTCCTTTCCTAGAGGTTGAATTAGACCCAAAGCAGTGCGAGTAGTCTCAAAAGTTAAGGTGGGGTCTAACTTGACATCATCACCATCAAACTAATCCACCTGATGATGATAAGACTCACCAACATTCGACACATTTAAGAGGCAAGAAAGTGAAGATCGGGTGAGGTTTCTAGGCACTCCTCTAATAGTATATTAGATGTCAAGAAGGTCTTCAACATCTTTCTGTTCCATATTATCATAGAATTCACATACGAGGATGGGGTAGCAAGGACCAACAAAAACCAAAACATGGTCCTATTCCAATGTACAAAACACAGCACTAACATGAAATTTAGCATCTAACGCAAGAGCTAAAGATTTTTCATCTATGAACTTGTTGAGCAAGTGAGCATCATACCAATCCGCATTCTTTGGGTATGTAGAATGAGACACATTCCAAGCTTCCCTCTTATGTGAACTAAAAACGCCTTGAAATTGCCCAGGAGGCATATTTAGACCTATATAGAACAAGTAAAATACCAGACTTAAGCATAAGTTGAGAAAAGACTCGAAATCATGCTAAATTTGATAGATGTTATGAAAATTATGAGTGAATTGTCAAAGATTAGGCCTTAATAATGTGAATACATCAATAAGAGACCTAAATTAAGCATTAAGAACTAGAATTCAAGCCAAATATTCAAACCTATGTGAAACGACTAAAATGCCCCTAGTTAGAAAAATATTTTTACGAGAAGATTTTGGCCTAAAATTGTTACCAAAACATAGATAATGTTCTAAGGAATCCAATGGTACCGAATTTATGCTCAAACAAGGCCTAAATCATCATGAAAATTCAAAAAGAAAATTCGGTTGAATAGTACATTTAGATAGAAACACATGATTTTGGGGAAAAAAGAGAGGATGTATGCTTGAAATAACCTAAAAATCAGGCAGAGCTTGAAATTTTCTAGATTTTGACACCAAAGTAATTGAATTTGGTTGAAAATTGAGCAAGAAATCACTAATTTAGTGATGGAGGTGCGTCTTTCGCCTAGAGAGAGGAAGAGAGAAGAGCTACAGTGCAATGCCAAAATTGCGTCGTTTCCTGGCCCTTACAGGACTTAAACGACGACCTAAGAAATGTTAAACGGCATCGTTTAAGTCTCGCCCCTTAAGTCTCCAGAAAGTAGAACGATGGCTCAAACTTGGATAGCTTGTCGTTCTAATGTCGCATTTTAATCCTAAAATTTAGCTCCAACTTGGATATCTAGCTCCAAATCTTGTCTAAATACCCCCAAATTAATACCAAACAAAGATTAAATGATTTCCTAGCTAAACAATTGAAAGTATAGCCAAGAAAACATCGAATGGAACTAACAAAGAGTTAACTAGTTTAAAGCTTTTAAAAGAAAACCACAAGCTAAAAAGAAATAAAAGAGCTAAAATTTAAATGTAAAAAAACTTAAACAAGTTAAATAACTGAAAAGAGACTTAATAAGACTAAAAATTAAATTTGTACAAAAGAAAATAACAAAACCTAAGATAAAAGAGAAAGAAAGCTAAAACCTTTAAAGGAAAACTAAAGCTAATTAACCAAAAGCTTTAACAAAAACACTTAAATAAATTTAAAAGAAGTCAAACTAATTAAAAGAAAACTAAAAAGAACTAGAATTAATTGTAAAACAAAAGCCTAAACTCTAAAACAAAGAAACTAAAGAACAATTAAAAAATACTTAACTAAAACAACCTAGGAAAAGGATTAAAGAAAAATGAAAACAACTAAAAAGAAGTGCCAACACAAGCTAACCCATTACAATGCACAACTTAAACAACCTAAGAGGGGTCAGAAAGAGTAAGAGACTTAAATTGAACATTGACCCTATTAGACACATAAAGCTTTGGCCTTTGACCATTGAATTTAAAAGATGATTGACGTTTTGAGACTTCAATGGTACCATAAGGATAAACATTAAGCACATTATCAGGGTCGGTCCATAAGGAATGTAACTTTCCAGGAAATAGTTTTAAATGAGAGTTATAAATCAAAACCTTATCACCAATGTGAAAATCTCGAGGAACAATATTCCGATCATGCCATTTCTTGATTCGTTCCTTATGTATCTTGGCATTTTCATAAGCACTAAGGCAAATTTAATCTAATTCATTCAATTGAAATAACCTTTTCTCTCTAAGTTGCCTCTCATTAAAATTTAAGAAATTAATTGCCCAGAATGCCTTATGCTCCAATTCAACAGGTAAATGACAAGATTTACCATACACTAACCGAAATGGAGACATACCAATAGGCGTCTTAAAAGCAATACGATATGCGCATAATGCATCATTTAATTTTAAAGACCAATCCTTTCAAGATGCATTCACGATCTTTTCTAAGATTCGTTTAGTTTCTCAATTAAAGAGTTCCACTTGACTTCTTGTTTATGGATGATAAGGGGTGGCAATTTTATGATTTACATCGTATTTAGATAGGAGGGATTTGAATACAAAAATGAGAGACTTCATCACTAATTATAGCACAAGGTGTATGAAATCTCGTAAAAATATTTCACTTAAGGAATTTTAGCACCACTCGAGCATCACTTGTAGGTAAGGCCACAGCTTCTACCCATTTACTCGCATAATTGATTACAACTAAAATATATTGATTGGAAAATGACTTAAGGAACGGAACCATAAAGTCAATGCCCCAAATATGAAAGATCTCGCAAACCAAAATGTTTCTTAGCGGCATTTCTTGTCTTCTTAAAATATCCCCCGTTCTTTGCCATTTATTGCAAGACTTTATAAAATTGAATGCATCCTTAAATAATGTCTGTTAATAGAATCATCATTCTAGGACCTTATGTGCAGTTCTAATTGGCTCAAAGTGTCCTCTAACTTCTCTTGCATGACAATAAGTTAAAATAGGGATCACTTCATCCTTAGGCACACATTTTCTGATGTTTCCATCACCACATATCCTATATAAAAATGGATCACACCAAAGAAACCTCTTTACATTAGACAGGAAAACTATATAATTGACATAATCAGCATACCATGGTAAGTCATCCTTGATTGCTAAGAGATGCTCTTTAGGGAACATTTCTTTTATGCTATGCTCATTACCCTTTTCTATAACATCCTCGGTTAACCTTGACAAATGATCTGCAAGAAAGTTTTCAACACCCTTCTTATCTTTTATGGTAAGATCAAACTCTTACAACAATAAAACCCATCTGATCAACCTTAGCTTTGCATCCGGTTTATTCATTAAATACTTTAGTGCCGCAAGATAAGTGTATATTTTTACCTTTGATAACACCAAATAAGAACAAAATTTATCAAATGCAAAGATAAAAACAGGCATTTCCTTCTCAGTCATTGTATAGTTTTTATGGGCATCATTTAAAGTCCTACTTGCATAATAAATATGATGAAAAATCTTATCCTTTCTTTGCCCAATAATTGTACCAATAGAAAAATTTCGTACATCGCATATTAATTCAAATGGAAGAGACCAATCAGGTGAAACTAGAATTGGTGCGCTTGTAAGCTTAGACTTCAAAAGTTCAAAAGAGTGTACATAGTTAGTATCAAAATTAAATGTTGAATCCTTAATCAGAAGATTAGTAAGAGGCTTAGATATTTTGGAAAAATCCTTTGTAAAACTCACGTAGAATCAAGCATGACATAAGAAACTCTTAATTGCTAGAACTGAATTTGGAGGTGGGAGTTGAGCTTTGACCTCAACCTTAGCTGGATCTACTTCTATTCCCCTACTGGATATCTTATGGTCTAGCACAATACACTCTTACATATGAAGTGACACTTTTCCCAATTTAATACCAAATTTGTTTCTTCACATCTTGTAAGTACCTTATTGAGATTTTCCAAACAACAATTAAAAGACATTTCGAAAACAAAAAAAGCATCTATGAAAACTTCGATATAAGATTCAATTGTATCGGCAAAAATAGCTAGCACATAGCGTTGGAAAGCGGCAAGGGTGTTGCATAGTCCAAAAGGCATTCGCCTATATGAAAATTTTCCGTAAGGACAAGTGAATGTTTTTTTCTCTTAATCCTCTAGAGCAACTTGAATTTGTAAATATTCTCTGTATCCATCCAATGCATAATGAAAAATATTCCCTGCTAATTTTCTTTGACTTGATCAAGAAAAGGAAGTGGAAAATGATTCTTTCTAATAACATTATTTAACTTTCTATAATCAATGCACATGCGCCAACTAGTAACCTTCCTTGTTTCTATTTGCTCATTCTTAATCACCTTAATACCTCCCTTCTTTGGTACCATTTGCACTGGGCTAACCCAAGGTGAATCAGAGATTAGATTAATGATTCCAAATATAGCAATTTAATAACTTCACTTTTTTAAAATTTTCTTCATGTTCGGGTTTAATCTTTGCTGTAGTTGGATGAAAGACTTACTACCCTCTTCTATAAAGATCTTATGCATAAAAATAAAAGGGTTCAATCCCTTAATATTGGAAATTATCTAGCCTATAGCCTTAACATGCTCTCGCAAAACTCGTAGCAACTTATCTTCTATGACATCATCTAAAACTAATGAAACAATCACTGGTAATTGCGATGGAGGATTTAGAAAAGCATACTTTAGATAAGTAGGAAGAAGCTTTAATTCTACTTCAGGTGGCTCCTCAATTGATAGTTTTGGTAAAAGCTTTATAGGGCTCTCTAAATTCTCAAGTCTTCTCAAAGGATGCCATCCTGAAGAGAGCTTCCTAACATCCAAAGCTTCTAAAACTTCTGCTACTTCATTGTCATTAGGATCTATTGACTAAGAATGGATTAGTACTTTCTGTAACGAATCTGAACATAATTCAAATTAAGGGTCATTAAAACAATGTTGAAGTTGTATAAAATTGCAGCAATCGATGTCCATTGGATGTTGCATTGTCTTTTTCATGTCAAACTTTATTTCCTCTTCCTAAAATCTCAGAATTAATTTACCGCCATGCACATTAATTAGTGCCCTTACTGTAGCCATGAATGGATGTCTAAAAATAATGAGCACAATGCTATCTTCTTCCATATCTAACACAAAAAATCCATTGGAAAAATAATGTTGTCAACCTTAACCAGAACATCCTCAATAATCCCATGTGGATAAGTGATTTAACGATATACCAATTGTAATGAAACTATTATAGGCTTAGGTTCATTTAATCTTGATTTCTTGAAAATAGAGAAGGGCATTAGATTAATACTACCGCTAAGATCTATAAGTGCTCTCTCTATTTACAAACCACCTATGGCATAAGGAATGGTGAAACTACCGGGGTCCTTTAGCTTAGGAGGCAATTTCCTTAATAGGATTACAAAACATTCTTTATTGAGTTTAAAATTTTCAAATTCATCTAATTTCCTCTTCTTTGACAAAATATCCTTAAAAAACTTGCATATCTTGGAATTTGTGCTATGACTTCTACAAATGGGATTTTTATATGTAATTTCTTGAACATTTCCACAAACTTCCCAAATTGCCTATCCAATTTTGCATTCTTCAACCTTTGAGGGTAAGGAACTTGTGGTTATACTCAAGTTTCAGATTCAATAACCACTTCCTTACCATTTTCTTTCTTCTTCTTTACTTCTTCTACCACCATTTCATCATTTTGATCAATTTCTTTATCATCATTGTTTTATGCTTCTCTCCTTGCTACATCCTTCCCACTTTTCAAGGTAATGGCCTTTGCATGCTCTCTAGGATTTGTTTTAGTGGTACTTAAGAGCTTACCAAGAAGCCTTTCTTGTAAAAGTTGGGTGATTTGGCCTACTTAAGTCTCAAGATTCTTAATGGCTACTTCTTGATTTTTCAATCGAGACTTAATTCCTTACATAAACTTAAGCATTGTCTCCTCTAAAATTGACTTTGCAAGAGGGGGTGGATTTATTCGAAATCCAGGTGGTGGAGCTCTTTGTTGGGTTGTTTGAGCTGGGGGTTGGTATGTATTTCGATTGTCACGCCAGGAGAAATTAGGGTAGCTTCTCCATCCAAGATTATATGTATTGGACTAAGGGTCTTTCCTTTGCCTATTATAGCTTACAAATTGAACTTCATTAGGCTCTCTTGTAAAAGGGATTACCTACTTAACAATCTATTAAAACATGAGACAAGCTACCACAATGTTTGCATTCTACTTGTTTGGCATGTCCACTACTTCTAACTATACTAACCAAATTATCTATCTTCTTATTCAACAAGTTCATTTGGGCTGCTAAAGTAACTATATCGTTAATAGCATGCATCTCATGTACCTTCTTGGATGACGTTTAGAGTTATATTGAAAGCTATTTGTCGCCATCTCTTTGATTAAATGATAAGCTTCTTCCGGAGTTTTATGCATGAAACTTCCTCTAACATCAGCATCTAAAATGAATAAAGTAGAGGGTGTAAGGCTTGTATAGAAGATATCCACTTGTTCCCAAGTATTGAAACCATGGCCTGGAAATTTGGCCAACAATTCCCTATATCTCTCCCATGCCTCATAAAGCTCTCATTTTCATATTGAAAAAAGGAGCTAATTTCAATCTTTAACTTTGCAATCTTTGCAGAAGGGAAAAACTTGGCTAAGAACATTTTCATTAGATCGTCCAATGTTGTAATGGAACTAGGTGGATATGTATTCAACCATGCTCTAGCCTTGCCTCTAAGGGAAAATGGAAAAAATTTGATTCTAATGGCATCATTAGGAACTCCATTTCTCTTTAAAAGATCACAAATATCTTGAAAGTTTTGAAGGTGTTCATTTGAATCTTTAAAAGCTAATCCACAAAACTGAGAGGCTCTAACCATTGAAATAATGCTACGACAGATTTCAAAATTATTGGCGTTAATCCTAGGCTGCACAATGCTAGCTTTAGGTTGCCCTCTATTTCCTAAGGCTAAAGCTCTCATAGTTATGGGTCTAGCACCCTCAATAGGTCTATTTTCTATTGGTTCAAGTGGATCCATGTCTGATTTAAGTGATAGATCATAATATTGTTTACTAGAGGTATCTATTCCTACATAGTTAGATGTGCTTGCTCGAGTTTCTTTTCTTTTCTTCCTAAGTGATCGCTCAATTTATGGATCAATTTCAAGATTTTTGGTTTTTGATGCCTGAGTATGCATGCAAATTTAGAAAAAAAACAAGTAATTAAACAAAAAAAACATAATTTAAAAAGAAAAATAGATAAAACATTACAAACAAAGCTGTTAAAACAAGTATAAACACTTTAAACAATATTAATAGCTCCAGACTCGTATGCTCAAATTCTTCTTAGTATTCTAATTTATTAATAGCATCAATTCCTTGGTAACAATGCCAAAAACTTGATGGTTGGTTTCTATAAGGGAAAATTCAATCAAGTTAATTCCTAATTTATTTTCTTTGAACACGCTATTCTTAATTCAAACCAACTCTAATGGCAAGAGCACTAGTCTCAAGTAATAAAGTAGAAGTAAATTTTAGATCCAAGTATCGTTCCCACGGGGATTCCTTACTAAAATTATAAGTACTAAGGCAAATTTCATCACTATTATCTTAAGAATCTCAATTAAATGGAAATTGAAATAAAAATTACTAAAGAAATTTAAATCATTCAAGTTATGCAGAATAACTTAGTTTAACAAAATAAGTTGTCTTTTTTTTATGAAATTTGGTTAGGAATTTGTTCTTTAATGACCTAAATAGATTAAATGTGGATTAAGGGACTTATGCTAGGACCACTTCATTTAATCTAAGCAACACTATGGTTAAGACAAAGCTTAATCTCTAAATAATTAAGTTGGAGTTTGGTTATATCACAATCTTAAGCATAAGGCTTGAATACCAAGAAGGCCGGAGATGCTTCTCAGTTTGTTTCCTTGAAAGAAAAAGACGATGACTGTGTCACTTACGGAGATAATGCCAAGGGTAAAATAATTAGCATTGATAAGAATAATGCTAAAATTGATAATGTGATTTTAGTAGAAGGTTTAAAGCATATCTTGTTAAGTGTGAGTCAATTATGTGATAAGGGTTTCAAAGTCACCTTTGAAGGTAAATCTTGCATAGTTTCAAAAGTAATTGATAATTGCATTGTGTTTATTGTTAAGAGAGTAGGAAATATTTACACTATTAATTTAAATGATCTCTCTAATCAAAATGTTGAGTGTTTGATTTCCATAAATAAGGATGATTAGATGTGGTATCGAAGATTAGGTCATGCTAACATGGAATAGATTTCAAACATTTGCACCAAGGAGCTAGTAAATAGGTTACCAAGAATGAAGTATGAAAAAGACAAGATTTGCGTTGCATGTTAAATGAGTAAACAAACCAAGACTTCATTTAAGAAGAAAAATGTGGTAGCAACCTCTAGACCTTTAAAATTATTGCATATGGACTTATTTGGACCTTCCAGAATTGCTAGTTTAGGTGAGAAATTGTATGTATATGTGATTATTGATGACTATAGTAGATTTACATGAGTAATGTTTCTTGCTAGTAAGGATGAATGCTTTAGATCTTTTGTTAAATTTGCAAAAAGGGTTTAAAGAAGGCTACATGATAAATTCAATTAGAAGTGATCATGGTAGAGAATTTGAAAACAAAATATTCGATGCATATTGTGAAGAAAATGGTATGTGTCATAACTTTTCATCTGCTAGAACTCCTCAACAAAATAGAGTTGTTGTAAGGAAAAATAGGACTTTATAAGAAATGGCTAGAACGATGTTAAATGAATATGACATTCTTAAATATTTTTGGGTAAAAGCCGTTACTTATGCATGCCATGTATCCAATAAAGTTTATGTAGGACCTTATATGAATAAAACTTCTTATGAACTGTGGTATGGAAATAAACTAAAAGTAAGTTATTTTAAAGTGTTTGGTTGTAATTGTTTCATTTTAAATATTAGAGATACATTGGGCAATTTTGATGTTAAATTAGAAGAAGGTATATTTGTTGGTTACTATTTTACTTGTGCGCATATAGGGTGTTTAACAAAAGGACTATGATGATTGAATAGACTATACACGTTGTATTTCATGAATCTAATCCTTTTTGTGTGAAGAAGAGTGTTGATGGTGACGATTTAGACGTAAGCAAAGATTTGGAGAACTTAGGGTTAGAAGAGATAAAAGAAGACACTTTAGACATGTTTATTGATGTCTTATTGATGTTCTTGTGATAGTATTGGATTTAAAAATGTTCATGAAAAAATTTATTGTGATTTTCGTATGAGAGGTTAATCTAAAAAAAAAGTAAAATGTTACAAGAAAGGGAGTTTTTAAACAAGGATAGAAATTTCTATTTTTATGTTCTTGATGAACCCATGATGATAGTTTTCTATTCATTGATGTGTTTCATCTTGATGAGTGCTTGAAATGGATCTAAGTGGATTTATAATTGAATGATTGAAGGTTTGATAAGTTAGGTTGTGAGAAGATGATATATGTTAAGGATTGGATAGTTTGGTATCAATGTGCATGAATGAAGTGAATTAGAATTGATTAAATATGAATTGAGTATGCATTCATTCATCA